>JAPYYR010000393.1:0-34280 GCA_030523065.1 Aphidius colemani
AAAAAAAAAAAAAAAAAAAAAAAAAAAAAAAAAAAAAAAAAAAAAAAAAAAAAAAAAAAAAAAAAAAAAAAAAAAAAAAAAAAAAAAAAAAAAAAGTATTTGTCACCATTATTGAGTTGTTGAAATAATTCATTTTTTTTTTTTCCTTTTTTTTTATTTAATTTTCTAGCATTATTTAATCATCACCTTCAGGTGTATGTACTCGTTTAAGATACATGTTTGTGTGACAATAACATAGGGCTACTGGTAGCATTGATGCTACTCAAACATCGCGTCACACACGGATGAGCACCAAAGGCATTTGGATTCTCTTTAATTTGTCCAGTTGATTTTATTCAGTGGCCTTTTATTATCCTGAAAATAAAAATCATTAATAATCATTCTAATTGTTAAAATATTTTGTGAGTATTATCATTGATAACTTTACCTTTTTTTTTTTTTGTTTTATTTTCATAATGTCAGTATCATAATACCAACTTGTTAAAATGGAGCAGAACATAGCTAACTTATTTTGAGGTCAAACTTGGAAGTTTATTAATGTTTATCAACATGCATATCATAGTTATCATTGATGGCCATTTGTATGAAACTTATTTAACTTATTTAAGATAAATTTTTGTAATTTATTGTTTACAGACTTGTCAACAACACACAATGCCTCGTATTAAAAAACAGATTGTATTGGGAGGTCTAAGTAGGCCAATAACACCAGAAATAACACAAAATCATTTAAGTAAAATAATATTTTATAAATATTCAAAAACAATAGTAATTTGAATTAAATATACTTATATGATTATTTATTTAAAGTAAAAACAGAATTTATCATTGATGAGTCATCATTGGATGAGCTACAATCACATAAAGTTGCTGAAGAAACACCAAGTCCACATTTACAAGATCATCAGTATGGACAGACACCTTGTTATCAAGCATCTAAAAAACCAACACAATCATTGTCACGTCCAGAGGTACAAGTTTTATTATATTATTAATATTAAAACAATGATTAATACAATAAATTAATTATTATTTGTTTATGTTAATTCATAGAATAACTCAGTTCAAGCTGTTAAAAGAAGACTGAATCTTGAAACTCCAGTTGCAGCACCAAGTAAATCATCAACATTCAAAGCACCACGTGTAAAACGTCAAAGAACTGGTTCACATACTGGTTCATTAACAAATAATACACCAACAAAAGTTAGAAATGTTGAAAGAACAAGATATGACACATCACTAAGTTTATTAACAAAAAAATTTATAAATTTAGTTGAAAATAGTAAAGATGGTGTTGTTGATTTAAATGTTGCATCTGAAAAATTAGAAGTACAGAAACGTCGTATTTATGATATAACAAATGTATTGGAAGGTATTGGAATATTAGAAAAAAAAAGTAAAAATAATATACAATGGAAAGGTGGTCAATTACCTGGTGAACGTAATGATTTATTAGAATTACGAAGAGATATTGCTAATTTAGAAACAAAAGAAAATGCACTTGATCGTTTATTAATTGGTGCTAACGAAAGTATACAAGAATTAAAAGTTAAAGAACGATATGGATATGTAACTTATCATGATTTACGTTCAGTTAGTGAATATCGTGATAGAGCAATAATGGCTGTTAAAGCACCACGAGGAGCAGCACTACATGTGCCTGAACTAGATAATTTTGGTCGACCAATATTACAAATTCATATGCGTTCATACAAAGGTGAAATTGAAGTATTTTTATGTCCTGATAGCGCAGGAATGAAAAATAATAAAAATAATATAAATAAAAAAGAACATAATCATCATAATTTATATAAAAAAAGAAGCAAAATGGAAAAACAATACGATTTTGATTCCACAGTGTCTTCCACAACAAATGATAATAATACATCAACAATTAACGATAAAAAAATAACGACAATTGATTGTCAAAGTAATAGTAGTAGTATTTCACCAGAATCAAGTAATAATATTGAAAATCAAAGTAAAACATTTGAAAGAGAGACATTTGTACCATCTGGTATGAGAGATGCATTGTTAAGTGAATCTGATAATTTTGGTCCTATGGGTAGTGGTAGATTCCAGACTGATGATCAAAACTCTTCTATAGGTAAATAAATTATCTGACAATATTATTGACTTAATTTTTGTTTTTCAATTTGATATTTTACAATGATACTTACCTCTTGGAGCTCTGACTGTGACTTGTGTTTAATTTATTGATTTCACATCACAGGCAGAGTTCTAGTTAGGTGGCTATTGCTCTACTACATGTAAAACTACTTATAAAACAATGAAATAATCTTTGTTAAAAAATTTTTTTATACTTTACATGTTTATTTTTTTGTTACAGATATTAATTCATTTGACTTGGGCGAGTCACTACTTTCACTTGAACCACCACTTTCAGAAAATGATTATGCATTTAGTCTTGATCATGGTGAAGGCCTTTCAGATCTTTTTGATTTTCCATTGTAGGATTTTTTTAAATAATTAATCTTTGTTTTAAACTCAAAAATTTCATATTATGAAAAATTTAAATTTTTTTTCATTTAAAATACTGGCACGAGTTCGTCTTCTCGCAATAAAATATGGCACAAGGAAATAATAGAAAATAAAAACAATATATTATATTGTTGTTTTAAAAGAAAAAAAAATCATAGCATTGTGTACAAACGATGTACCCACATTTTTTCATTAAAAAAAGAAAAATTTAAATAATAATATTGACTAAAAAGATATTCCAGAATTTACAAACATAAAAAATTGCCATTAGACTCACTCAAAATGTTTTTTTTTTTTTTTTTTTTTTTTTTTTTTTTTTTTTTTTTTTTTTTTTTTTTTTTTTTTTTTTTTTTTTTTTTTTTTTTTTTTTTTTTTTTTCAATTGTATATAATTCAGTGAATAGTTTAACATACTTCATCACAAAAAAACAAAAAAAAAAAAACTGACTACTATATGAAAGTCAAAGTGTGCAGAGCTGTTATTTTCTGTCCCAACGTTATTGAGTATATTTATTTTTTTTCACGGATGCTATAAGTTAATTATGATGACATAATATGATGTGGCTCACATCATAAACTCCAGATAAAGAGTTGATCCAGTTATAATAAATATAATGATACTAATTTTTAAATTGACTGAAACAGCAGGCAAACATTGCACAACGTTTTTTGTGCATTTAAAAAAAAAAAAAAAAAAAAAATTGATTTATTATTTTAATAAAGACAAAAAAAAAAAAAAATAAAAAAATTTAAATTTTTAGCTCCTCAAGTTGACCAATCATTTTTTTTTTTTTGTTTGAAAATTATTGACTCATTCTTATTCAGCTGAGTACAAATTTTTGATAAATCAAAAAAAAAATTTCATGTAAGAATTTAAATAATACTCCAAAGAAATAGTTGAAATTTATCATTAAAAAAAAAAAATAGATTCAAATTGTGTCCAAGATAAATTTTCTAAATTTTTAAAATCAATTTTTATATAAAAATATAACTAAAAGAGAGTAGAAAACATTTTTTTTTAATTTTTTTTTCAAGCTGATATTTCATATTATTTTTTATAAGTTATTAAAAAACAAATTGTTTATTGCTTAATTTTTTTTTTAATAAAAAAAAATGGTGTAAGAGGAAAAGAAATAATTTTTTTTTATTAAAAAATTCACGAATGGTTTATGAATTTTTTTTTAATCATGAAATTTCATTGGGCTTTTTTTTTTTTCATTTAGGATTTTTAAAAAACATGATCCTCGTGTGTGTGTGGACTTTAAATCTGTTTAAATCGACGTTACCCGCTTTTTTTGGCAAATTACATATGGCGGATCGAATCAGAGATTCCAATTGGTGTCATTAGATATCATCATTAAGGTATGAACAAAACGAATAAATATCTATTAACAATTTCTTTTGTCATTTAACATATTTATTTTTATCAATTCATTTATAATATTTTTTCTACATTATTTTAAATTTTATAAAAAACTCTAAATTTGGCCGTGACAATGCTACCCAATAATTTAGCCGGGACGAGTGTGTTCGGGTTGATGTCACGGTCGTATTTAGTTTTGGAGTAAAATAAAAAAATATAAAAAAAAAATAAATAATGCCACGTAGTAGCATTACTTTCGGCATGAATTTATAGTGAAAGTGGGATAGGTATATTATTTTTATAAAGTTTCATTGTATATGAAATCAGATGATTGTAGATAAATTATGTTTATAAATATTTTAAAATGATTTTGTTCTGTCATCTTGTCATCATCTATTTTTAAATATCTTGAATGAAAAAATAGTGTCATATAAATTGTATACATTTTGACATTTCGAATAGTTTAAAGCTTGTTATCATTTGACATGATTCAATTTGGGGTTAAACAATCCTCATATACGTACATCAACATGTATGTATTACATTGATACTTGTTTACTTGGACATAGTGTTCAATTAATTATGTTATGAAATATAAAATACCTCATTGTTTTTTTTTTTGTTACAGTTGACTGCTCAAAAATTAATTGAAGAAATAAAAAATGGCTAATAATTCTGGTAGCTCATCAGAATTAAAACAATTTGATAATACTGATGCTTCATTGATGAGTCAGTGTTATGAAAATTATATTCTCATTGATGTTGGTGCTAATTTAACAAATAAAAAATATAATCGTGATTTAGATAGTGTTATACAACGTGCTAAAGATGCTGGTGTACAAAAAATAATGGTTATTGGAGCTAGTGTTAAATCAAGTAAAGAAGCATTACGTTTAACAAGAATATATCCTGGTGTACTTTATTCAACAGCTGGTATTCATCCACATGATGCAAAATCATGGGAAGATTTAGATACTTTAGATGAACTTCAAACAATAGCAATGAATACAGAATGTGTTGCTATTGGTGAATGTGGACTTGATTATAATCGTAATTTTTCTGATCCAGAAACACAACGTTCTGTATTTCATAAACAAGTTGAATTAGCTTGTAGAATTAAAAAACCATTAATTATACATGAACGAGGAGCACAAAATGATGTTGTTGAAGTATTAAGTCATTATAGAAATAAATTACCACCAGTTTTAATACATTCATTTATTGGTAATGCTGATGAAGCAAAAATATATATTGATGAAGGTTTTTACTTGGGAATAACTGGTTATTTGTGTAAGGATAAATCTGATAGTGGACTTAGACAAGTACTTGAAATGGGAAATATACCATTAGATAAAATTCTTGTACAAACTGATGCACCATTTATGTATCCAAATAATAGAGCAAGTAAATTACCAGAACATGTTAAAAAAGGTTTAACTGAAAGATCCATGACATTTTTACATCGTTATTGTACCTTTCAACGTAATGAACCATGTGCTCTTCCAGCAATTGTTGAAATGGTTGCAGCATTTATGAAAAAAACTCCAGAAGAAGTTGCACTTGCTACTGCATTTAATGCACTCAAAATTTTCGGCTTGAGCCAATGATTCATCAACAAGCTAACGGTAATAGTTAGTAATTTATTAATTATCATCAGTAATTATTATTTTTCTGTTTTCATTATTTGCAGAATAATTAAGAGTCCAGAATCAACAAAGTCCAGAAATTAATTTTTTTTTAAAATGGACATTTAGCTTTATAGAATTTTACTTTTCAAAATGACTTTTGCTATTTATATTATATATTTCGTCTATCATTTATCTTCATATATACATCTATTTTTTTTATTAATTTTTTTTTCATTTAAATAATTCTAAAATATGGCTACGTGCAATTAAACTCACAATTTTTTGATTTTATTTTTAACCCAATAAAATATACTAACTAAAATTTCAAAAATTTATATATTTGAAGGGATAAATAATTTTTATGAATATTAATTGAATCAAAATGAATTGTTATGTGAAAATAAACTTTAAATTATTTATTCATTCATTATGTTATTTATAAAAACAGGATCTTTTACACAAGATATCAAATTATATTAAAATTTATATATTATTTAATATAATTGACACAATAAAAATAATATTTGTTGCCATAAATATGTAATACATTATCATGTTATTTTCTTGTGAGTCCAGCACTGTAAAAGCTCCTATTTTGAAAATTAACAGACAAATAAATCATATATTTTTTGACATAATTTTTATCGTAATATTAATACAATGATTTGTATAATTTTTTCTTTTTTTTCAATACAACATAAACATATTTTTTTTTGTCAAATAAAATTATACTAAAAACATTGTAAATAAAAAATGATATATATATGTATATATTAAATTTACGATACTTTTGAAAAATTAAAAACGCAGTTTTTATTTATTTTTCACTACTGTTATTCGAGTAATTTATTGGGTGTTGAAACAACCCGTATTTCTTCGTTGATTTTTAAGTTTTCTGGATGCTGTCAAGTTTGGTAGTCTAAAAATTACTGTTAAATTCCAGAGTCATTTTATATGACCTATCTGGCAGTAGACACATTAAGGATTAAAAAAAAAAGGTCATATATCATTATTGGCATAGAAAAAATAGGACAATATTCAATAAGTTGTCATAAAAAAAAATTCTAATGATGCATAATTGATATTTATTAATAAAGAAATATACAATAAGATACTTAAACTAAAAATAAAACAAAAAATGAGTTTTTGTGTTGACAAAGAAATAAAATAATGACGAAAAATTAGTTATTCAAATATTATAACTAATTATTGATGAGATATGATTCATCACACTTGAACGTACTGTGTTTTTTAGAGAAAAAAAATAAACTGAATGTGTAAATATTACATGCTCAATTTAGATTTGAAAATTTAGTTTATTATCGATAATAAAAGAGTTTAATTTTATAGATAATAGACAGAAGTTTGAAAATGAAAATGATTAACAATAAATTTGTAGAATTAACTATTAAAATCCTTTGTAATTTGGTTATCCAAGTCCGTGATCTTCAAAAAATCCTTGTGGAGTTTCTTCCTGTAACAAAATTAATATAAAAATTTATATAAATAACTAATTATTATTCGAAAAAAAATTACATAGATTAATTATTAATTTTTCTGAAAAAAATTTATATTTTCATTGAATTAAATAATACAAAAATACATACTTGACAATATTATTTTATGATAATTATTCAATCACTTATATAGTGCAGAGTAAAATAATTTTTCGAAATACAAAATTTATATTAGATTTATTTTAGATTCATTTGATTCAATACAACTTCATATTTTGTTAATTGAAAGTTAAAGAAAAAGTTAAATCAAAAATAAAAACAGAGTAAAATATTCTAACAATTTATTATAGAGTTAAACACATTTTAAAAAAAAACTACAAAATAGTTTTAAAATTATACAGTTAAAACGTTAAAATAAATTCAGAAAAATTAGAATATTACAGACTTTGTAACAAGAGAATATAATTGACAATAATTTTCGAAGGCGAGTCTTAAAAACAGGCCAACAAAATTGACATCACTGTTTCATTATTAATAAAAAATTGTAATAATTATATTAAATTTTTCAATGAACTTCGTGAATTAAATATTAATAAATTCATTATAATTTTTATACTAACAATCGCAAAAAAAAAATGAATTATCATAGGTTTTTTTTCCTTTTTTTTTAAGGTTTCAGTATGAATTTTTTTCAACACTAATTTAAGATAAACTTATATAAAATATTTTCTATTTTTTTGTTTTTTATATAGACATACTTCCAGAGATGTTAAGTAATTGTTAAATAATTTTTTATATTTTTTATATTTAATTTTTCTATGTCATAGGAGACTGTGAAGACAGGTGATGATATTGTTGGATAGAAGAACATTCGGGCTTTCTGCGGTTGCTATCAATTTAAAGTTGTTGATCTTTATAAAAGCCCTATATCTCGTAGTGCACCTTCAACAGCTTCATCCTTACAAAAACAAAAAATAAAAAAAAAAACTAACTAACTTATTTTTATTGTCAAAGTATTTTCTTTTTGCTCATTGTTTAATGTTATATATTTTTCTAGCAAATTTCTTTTCTATTTACGTTAAAAGAGGACAGAATTTGTAACAATTTTACATTCAAATGAACACATTTTAAAGAGATAACAAAAATATTTAAACCGATAGAATAAAAATGACTTTATTGCAAAATAAAAAATAAAAAAAAACAGCTTTTTTTCGCACAACTCAAATGGGTCGCAATATTTTCAAGTTTTAATTGAGAAACTTTATAGAATGACTAAAAATTTGCCAGGTAAAAAGCCCATTGATGAAAAATATCTTCATGTGGGAAGCTGGTTTATCATACGGTGGAAAAATAAAAGAGATTTACTCTGTAATTTGGACCAGCTTGCTTACCGACTTATTATTTTTCCTACTTTTTTTTTTCTTTTTATTTTGTATTTAGATTTTCTTCGTGATAATCATCTTGAAAACTCTTTCAAAGATTATCATAGATGCTCATAGGATGTGTATCGAAGTTTATCTAAAAAAAATCATTCTGACATCTAGTGTTGAAATAAATAAACGAAACATAATCTTAATTGATTAATTGGCCTATTTTAGATGATATTAAAATTTCATGATAACAATTTAAATTATTTTAATTACAAATAATTAATTACGATTAAAATTTGAATGACAAAAGCTACACATTCAATTGTCTATCGACACTACAAAAGATAACAATAATTCTCGTAATTTTATAATTAATAAATGAATTATTTTTATTAAATTGAGATAGTGAAATATTTAATTTTTTATATTATCTACATAGTATTAACTTTAACGTACAGTTTTTATTATTTCAAATTGATTGCCAAAACTATTTTTTAAAAAATATATAAAATATTCATTTACAAAATTATATTGTCGTTGAAAACTTGATATTATTTATAAATCAAGTAAATGTAAATTATTATGCAATAGAAGAATTTCAAATTTAATTGGATAAAAATGTTAAGATAATTGATATTATAAATTTGTACTATCTTAATCTAATTATTATTATTTTTTCATCACAATTTTGATCTTGGCCATTGTCGATTCAAGACAACCGTTGGGTTAATATATTTTCAGGGTAAATAATGAACGAATTTTTAATTTTCAACACTCTAATAACAAGACTTTGATTATTTTTTTTTTTTTTTGTAAAAACACATATCCCGATTTTATAACTTAGTAAATGTATATTGCACTTATTTATTATTCACACAAATATTTTATAATTTTGATTATATTGTAAAAAATCATAAGCTTTGTACTAAACCAGTTTTCAGACAGAACGAACATTTGTTTAAAAAGGTTTTGTTGGAGTTATTTCATAGTGTTTTTAATTAAAAATAATATTAGTTATAGTTAAATTAAAATATACTCAATGGACGGTATCAGATATTTTTTTATATTAGACATTTGTAATAAATTATGGCCTCAAAAAAATTCTGATAACAGTTTAAAATCAAGATAAAATTCAGGTAATCTAACTAATATTTTAACTGTACTAAACATTTAAAAGAAAAAAAAAATTATTATGCATTTTTCATTTAAACAAATACGATTATAGAATTAGCGCAGAATAAAATTATTAATTACACAGTGAAGAAACAAAGATTATTGTTAATATCTTTGTACAAAAAAACAATTAGACAGATATTGAACAATAGCGATAGTTAATAAACGGTAAATAATGTTTGATTTAGACAATAATTACTTTTTTTTTTTGTCATAATTATTGAAAACAATCAAACCGTTTATGTGAAAAATAAAATAAGTCATAGAAATATTACAATTCTAGTGGCTCATTGCCATAACTAACCTCTTGTAATAAATCCTGTGCAGCAATGGCCTTTAAAACATTTTTTTTACTTGTTTCTTGTATTTCACCACCAACCAATAGTTCATCAAGTATAAAGTATGCTTTTTCAAAGTTAAAAATAATGTCAAGCTCGCAAACCTAAACACAATAAAATTAAACAAATTAGCAAATTATTTTTTAAAACAATAAAATTGCTATCTTTTAAAAATAAATAACTTACACTTCCAAAATATTTGTCCAATAATTCTACATAACGATGAATGATTTCTAGTGTTAACAATTCATTGTCAACTTGTTCAATAGCACAACAAAAATATAAACTTGCATATCTAAAATTAATAATTAATCAATTATTATAATAAATTTATTAATTTAATTATATTTTATCATAATTTTATACCTTTTATAAACAACTTTAACATCTTTCCATTCAAGAAAACTTGACATTTTTGGCTTTCTTGCAAGAATTGTAGTAATAAGTTCTCGTGTTATTTTTTTTTTCAATTTATCTGGATGTGCAACATACCATTTTTGCAAACGTAATTTTCCTTGACGACTAAACAATAGCATAAATTGCATCTGAAAAGTTAAAAATAAAGAAATACAGTTTTTTTTTTTTAAATATTATGAAGAGAGTCGCTATGTAATTGGAATGATAATTCAATTATTTACCATTTTTAGAGTGTAGTAATGACTAAAGCACGATATTTAAAAGTTGGTGAGTGTCAGGGTTTTCATTTGAATTTATCTATCCTTATTGAATCAAACCTGACTTGAGGTTGGGCTAAAACAAACACAATCATCTTTAGAGAACTTTGGTTATTCCAACAATATTTACTGCGAATGTAAATTAAGACAACTGGGACAAACATATATGACATATACAGAGGTGTGTTTTATTTACATTTGACTATGATTAAGATGTATTTATGTTATCAGTGAAACTAGCTTCAACAGTTAAAGTTTAACTGATAATTCAATGAATGGTAAACTATTGGACTTGGGTAGCTAAACTACTAATAAATAAGCTGAGATTTATTATTTTTTTATTCTAAAAAAGCTTGTCTACAAAGAAAAAAAATGAATGATTATTTACCTTTATAATTTTAAGTAATGATGTCTTGACAAGTGACAACTGTCAGTCTGTCACCAAAGTGCACCAAAGACGTTAAGGTGAAATTGAACGAAAAATTCAGCGACAGTTTTCCCTTTTCTTTGGCCGAATTTTCATGTAAAACTAAAGCCTACTTTACAGAAGTAGAATGAATTATCCTTAAAATTTTTTTTTAAATTAAACTGAAATACTGTTTTTATACAAATTTATCAATATAATATATTGTTAAATAATTTTTTATAGTTATTTGTTAACTATAATATCTCTGTATTTGGAAGTTTTTAAGATATACACCTGCAAAAAGAAAACCGCCATGACAGTTTTGTTTATTTAAAGAATCATAATAATAAATAAACAAATAAAAAAGTATAATTATAAATAAATAAATTATTAATACAATTTATTAAATCTTTTAAATAATTGATAAATATATTTTAATAATTATTTTCTTTCAGAAATCACATACACAACAAATGACAGTCACCTACTTGTAGTGATAAGTTAGTGATGAATCCATATGATTATATGAATCACTCAGGATCATTTGCTCTTACATCAACAAGACAACTTTTTCATTAAATTAATCTTTCTACCAATAATTTTGAATTTTAAATAATTATTTATTGATAATCTTACAAGATTAAAGATTACATACACGAAATTAGTAAAGCTAATTGTTCATCATAAATTGATGAAAGTTATGCATTTTTTACATAACAAAATAGCCAACAAGAAATTACAATGGAACACAGTCAATTACAATGCACATTTGCAATATTTTCATGTACAATTCTTTCAATCATCTACGTAGCAAGTCTCTATATTTGGAAATCACCATATTCAAGGTAAACAAAAAACAATTTCTATGCATTTTTGAATTTTTCAAGAGGTACTCTACTCATCAACAAATAATTATTTTTATATTTTTCAGAGAACATCCAAGTACAATTAAAAAACGTTTTTTAAGTGTTTTCATCATATCTTTAATTTCACCTGTACCACTTTACATAGGATTAAACCAAGGACTCATACAACAAGTAATTTTTTACATTTAAAAATTTAAAATATTATATATTAAATTTTAAATTTTAAATTATTCCAAGCAATTAATATATTGTTGTTTTTGTTATTATTTTAAGGAAACTTTGTGGGAATTACTTGGTCTAAAATGGTCAGGTTTATTACAAGCAATTTTGATTCCACTCTTTTTGACAATTGTCTTATTTCTTGGACCAATCACTATGATAAGTGTTAATGGATCATGGCGTTTTTATGGTGGTCAGTATATATGTACGTATATAATTTACATTATTTAATTTTATACATTAATGGGTTTTTATAATTTTTCTTATTGTAGAACCAACTAATTGGCTAAACAGCATTAAATCACTTATTTGGTGGAGAAATTTAGTTGTTGCACCACTCAGTGAAGAATGGACATTTAGAGCTTGCATGCTGCCATTATTAATGCAATGTTTTAATCAAAAAATTGCTATTTTTATATGTCCTTTATTCTTTGGCGTTGCTCATTTTCATCATATTGTTGACAAAATGAAAAAAGGAATGAATTTTAAACATGCTTTTCTCATATCAAGTAAGTTTAGTTAAATATTTAATTATAAATCATTTGGAAAAATACTTTTTCAAAAATATAAAAAATAAAAACATCATGAAATTGTTTTGATTTATTTATAGGTTTTCAATTTGCATATACATTTTTATTTGGAATTTATGCTGCTTTTTTATTTGCAAAAACAGGTAATTTATATTTATTATAATTTACAATAATATAATTGAATATTAAATATTTAACTTTGTTATTAGGGCACATCATCGCGTCATTCACTGCTCATTCATTTTGTAATCATATGGGATTTCCAGATATTTCTGAAGTTCTTGCTTACAAAAATCCACTTAAACGAGCTGGTCTATTGAGTTTATTTTTCATAGGTTTAATTGCTTGGTGTTTTCTTTTAACTCCTCTCACAAATCCAAAATTGTTTAATAATAATATTTTTTGGAACGACCAGTCTGTTGAACTAAAAATCTAAAAGGATATTTTACTGGAAAATGAATAATAAAAACAATGTAACAATGAAATATTTATAAGAAAAATAATAGTCAAGTTTGAATAGAATATTCATAAATACGTACAACGAATTTGTGTTTTGATATTTAATTAAAATTAAATAAATTTTTATATTCAAATTGAGCATTAATGATTTTTTTTGCTGATGTATTAACCACATGAGCTAAAAGATATCCAGATTTTTTTTTCTTAATTAATCTTTACAATTAAACTAAACATATAATGATACTTTCATATTGAAAAGTGTATAATTTAAGAAATAATCTGTAAAACAATATATATTCGAGTAATTAACTAAAGAAAAAAAAAATGACATATTCAGTCAGGTTTTAAGTTTATGCAGTCCTTTCCAGATAACGTTCAACTTCAACAGAGCCATAACTATTATTGTACAACTCATTGAATGACGCTCTAGACCAAACACCAGCTCGATTTGAATAACTATTACAAGCAATCAGTGAATTCATTCCACTTGGTCTATCAATTGGTACTTCTTTATCACGTCTGCATATTGAACGACTTTGACTTCTTGTTCGGCAACTTTCAGCTGTTGATAAACAACGTCGACAATCATTTCCAACTTCTGAGTATGAATAATGTCCTCGTGAACAGCAACGAATAAATGTCACTGCAATGCAGCCCTATTTTTATTAATTCGTCATATTATTTTAAACAGTTTATTTGTTGTTTTTTTAAATTATAATATTTAAAAAATTATACAATTACCACTAATAAATGTACGATAATAATAAACATTGATGCATTTCTAAATCCAATGTTGTCCAAAAGTATACCAGCTATACTTGGACCAATAAAAGCACCAAGTGCAAATGCACTTGTCCATAAACCACTAATCAAACCATAAGTTTCAAGATTATTTGAAAAACCATGTAAACTGAAAAAAAAAAAACAAAACAGTATACAATTAGTATATTAATTTAATTATAAAGTTCAATTTTTTCATTGATAAATAAATTATATATTTTTACTTACATTGATGTAGCAAGTGCATCACTAAAACTTGCAACTAATTGTGCAGACATACCTAAACCATGTAAAACAAGACCACAAACTGTCAATGTAATTGTTGTTTTTGAAGGAACAAATGGTGCTGGACCAATAAGACTGAAACCTACAGCTACCAATAAACATCCAATTGCAGTTGCTATCTAAAAATTAACATTAATAAAATACATAAGTAATTGATTAAGTTTTTTTATTTGATATATTACTTTTGGTTGAAGTCTTTTATCACATAACCAGCCCCAAGCAGGTGCTGTTAGTGCATATGTTCCACCATTTATTACAAACATAAGACCAAGAATAACAGGACTAAGATTAAATTGTCTAAGATGAGGTTCCATTGTAGCTTGTAAAAATCCAATACTCATACTTGTTACAATAATTGATGCACTTGCAACAAGAACACCAGGAATTTTTAAAACTCTAGCAAAACCTTGAAATAAAAATATTATATAATTAATGTTTAATAAATAATTTTTAATATATTTTTAATATTTACCACCAGTTTTATGTGCATCTTGATTTAAATCATCATGTACTGGTAGTACAAATGCTGTCATAACAGCAGCCAAAAATAATGCAGATCCCAATACTGCAAATGGAGTTGTATATCCTCCAACCTAATTTTTTTTTTTTGTTATATTAATTTTCTTTTTATGATATATATATAAATAAATAATAATATTATTACTTGATAAAGAAGACCACCAACAGTCGGTCCAACAATTAAACCAAGTCCAAAAAATGTTTCAAGACTTGCAAATGTTGTTGCAACATTATCAGGAAATTCTTTAGCAATAATAGCAAAACTAGCTGTTAAAAAAGCTGCATTACCTAGAGCTTCAATAATTCTAATAACAAAAGAAAGTATAATGAAAAAATAATGTCCATCAACTCTATCTAATAATCCAAATAATATAGCACATGTTCCTGTTGTTAATATTCCACTGTTGAATAAAAGTTTGGGACCAATTTTATTTAACTGCAAGAAGGAAAAAAAAAACAATATTCAATTAAATTAACATTTAGATAAAATTATTGTTTTAATTAATTTTATTTTGTTGTTGTTATTGTACTTACTCGTTGTCCATATATTGGACTGATAATAAATACAGTCAATTCAAAGATACCAAATACCAAGCCATATTCTGTTGGAGAAGCTCCCTTTTTTTCTGCCTAAAAATAAATTAATTATTTATTATTGCAAATAAATATTTAATTATTATCATTAATATTATAGATAATTATTAATTCTATTATTATTTATAAAACGTAATCATTTTCAAGTCATTCATTTCATAAGCCATTAATGAAATTATCTGTATGTAAAAATAAATAAATAATTTCTCATTATGTCTGAACCAAATGATGATTATATCTCATTCAAGATGCTTTCTCTTCTTTTAATAAAATATATATTTTTTTATAAATAAAGTATAAGTATATTCAATGAAAAATAAACATAAAAATATTTCGATAATTTCTCTGTAATTTCTTTATATATTTCTACGTCGTTAAAATATAACTCGAGCAAAATAAATTTGCCAATAAGGAAAAAGAATTTCGTTTGAATTTTAATTTTTCACTGTTTTAATAAGAAGAAAATTGTAATTTTATGATTAAATTATTGTGATTATTAAGTCAATTTGTTAATTTGTTAATTTAAATTTGAATAATAATTAAAAAACATACTTCCTGAGGGTAAAAAGGTGCTTGCAAAGATACACATATAGCATTTGCAAAATCAGCAATGCTAATAACAAAAAGTGTAAGCCACTGACGTTTTGTAAATTTACCAACCATTTCTAATAGACTTTTCAAATATTTATAAACAATAATTAATAAGATACTGCATATATAAAATAGATGATTCAGCAAATGATGAATACATAAATTTCTTGAATTAATGCTCACTGTAATAATCACTCACGATTAATAAAAAAAAGTACAGATTATAAGTTACAGTTATAATAGATCACGCTTTCCCCTTGTGATTTATGTACAATGTCAAAGTTTAAAGTTCAACTGTCACAAAAAATTTCGTGATATCGAATTTATTAGTCTGGAATTTTAAATATTAATATTTTTTTTTAAATGAGCTTTGCAAAATATTAATTTATTCCGTCCAAGATAAGCCAGTAAAAACCTATGGAAAGGTTTGGACAGTTTCCTGAACTTTCCTTTTAAAAGTTCTATATTGACAAATAAGAATGATAAATTTTGTAGTTTTTTTTACTGTGACAATTTAAATACACTTTTTATCATTTTTTAAATTATTTTTATTTACTTATCTTACTACAAGTATTACTGAACTCTCTTCTTTTTTTTTTATGAATGTAATTTTAATAAATTATTCGAAGATTATATAATATTGTATCAAAAAATTTAACTGTTTTTCTCCTGAGACTGACTAACTGATTCGTCAAGCTTCTCAGCTTCCAAGTGAATTGTTATTACTTGTCGAGGGGAGACAATTCACTTAATGAAAAAAATTCAAATTGTCTTGAAAAACAATTTTAAATTAATTTTATAATTAATTTTTAATCAATAATTTTATATTAAATAAATTATCTTCATTTTGGATTAAATTTTATCATTACTTTGTAATATAATTATTAAGAACAATTGAGTTTACAACATATTGAAATTTTCAATTTTTTCAAACGAAATAAAGAATCTAATAAACAAAATTATCATAAACTGTTGAAGTAATTTGACATAATTAAATATAATTAAATAATCAAAAGAAAAAAAATTATAATTTAAACAATCTGTTTTTACAATATTTATTTCGAAAAAATTCGAAATTGTGTTGGTATAAATTGTTAATAATGATCAACATTCAATAAACAAAAAAAAATTTAAATAGAAAAAAAAAAACGAAATAAATTTTAAAAAAATATCGAAGCTTTTTAATAATTATTTTGTATAATTATTCTAAATTATTAAATGCTTGTTTTTCGCTTATTTTTGTAAACAAAGGTAATTGTGAAAATATTATTTCTAATTTTACCGTCAAATGTTCAGGTAAGTTTTTAAGTAAAAATGATATTCTTCTATGCATTCTATACACTTGATCATTATTTTGCACGTATAATAACTTTTGTATTGTCAAAGCAATAATTGCATCAGTGTACAAAAATAATGCTGGAATTTTTTCACCCGAGTGTATTTCAACTTCCATTATTTCTTCATATTTTATACGTAATTTGACAAATAAAGTTTTATCATCATGTCTTGGTACAAACAGTGTTAATCCAGTTGAATCTATCATAACCAAATGTTCTGGTTTATACTCGTATAATCCAATTCGTATTGTACAACACTCAAGTACAGCTGGATTTTGAATATTTGACAATTTATTTTCATCATTATAGCCAGTTTTATGTGTAATATTGTCAATTAATTTTTCTATAATTGAAATATCAGTCTGTTTATTATTATCATTACTAAATGAACATTCATTTGGCACTAACTTAGTACTAGTTTTATCTTTTTTTTTACAACAATAAAATGAATTTAATGATAAACCACAGTTACCGCATTTTACATTTTTAAATTTTGTGTTATTTCCAAGTGATGATGGCTTTGGTAATTTATCAGCTTTATATTTAACAGCATAATAGATATTTAATGAATGATAATTATCAACAAGTGATACTTTTGTTTTACAATTCAATGGAATGCCAGCTTTTTTAAGTAAATCATTAAGATAACATTTATCATTTGGTAAATCAAATATAATCAATCTTTCATTATTATTTGGCATTAAAACTAATATTTTTATTTGTTGTTTAACGATTGTATCTTTTGGATTATCAATTAATTTGCATGAATATTTATAGTTTTTTGGATCAATTAACATTTGGCTTGATAATATTGAAGCTGAATAATTAACTTTCAGTGAATTTATCATTATTTTAGTTGTTTCACACTCAACAATGTAATTTATATTTGCAAATATTGGATGTACAACATGTGATACTTCTGTTATATCGTTTAATAAAATACCAGCTCCAAAA
Organism: Aphidius colemani; assembly: GCA_030523065.1. Classification (NCBI taxonomy): domain Eukaryota; kingdom Metazoa; phylum Arthropoda; class Insecta; order Hymenoptera; family Braconidae; genus Aphidius; species Aphidius colemani. The sequence goes on from JAPYYR010000393.1 coordinate 18,045, forward strand.
AGTAAATCATTAACATAACATTTTTTATTTAATAAATTAAATGTTATTAATCGAATTTTATTATTTGACATTACAACTAATATTTTGACTTGTTGTTTGATAATTATTTTCTCTGGATTATTAATAAAATGATATGATAATTTATGAACTACTGAATTATTTATAATTTGATTTAATGATTTTGAAGTTGTATCATTTTCAACAGTTGAATTAGTATTCAATGTATTTTCTTTAACATTAATAGTTGATGAAATATCAGTTTGTTCAAGTAAACCATCAGTCGTTGTTTTTAATGTAGTTAATTCACTATTAACTGCTGTTTTTTCTAAGTACGTTATTTGTTGATTACTTGGCTTTTTTAATACATCATTATTAGATAATACTTGTGACGAGTTTTCATCTTTTATTTCAACATTCAATAATGCTTTTTGTTCTTTACAAGAAGATTCATTTGGTTCGTCATTTTTGTCGGGTGGATGATAAATATTATTTCTGTTAGTTTTAACAGGTTTTGGATCTTTGAATTTTAAAACAAGACTCCGAAGTATCACTGAATTTGATAAACATCTTTTCAAAAAATTTGGATTGCAATAAAATTGATTTATGCCTTGATTCTCAAAATACTTACGAGCTACTTCAATCATCTCTTTTATACTTAGCTTAAATATACGAGCATCTAAAAATGCCTGATAAAGCAAATTGACCAAATTATTTTGATGTTTAATCCTCCAGGCTTTTGTATGTAGACGTGGCTGATAATATTTCAAAATCTGTGACGTATCTATATTTAATTTGGTATCTAAAATATTAATAAGTGATAAAATACTTTAATTAAATCAGAATTTTAGTTGAACAAAATACAAAAGAATCATTTGAGTCAAATATACATACTGTTCTCTGATGAATGAGTTACCGAATTCTTGTTTTTTGAACGAGTTACAGGAGCCATTGTTGAATAAATTTTGTGTTGTTAATATTTTTCTTGTAAATATTTATGTAATCTTTATGTAAATAACTAATTGCTTGCCGAAAGACTGCGTCTAACCTTTTGGTAAACATTAAACACCAAAAAATACAAAAATACAAAATGTTTTATTCCTGATTATAGTCGTTGAGGTTTTTTTTATTTTTCTTTTATCTTTTTTAACACTTTCTGGTTATTTATTTATATATATTTTCTATTGTTAATGTTTCTTAATAAGAATATACAAATAACGGTGACGCGACATATGTTCTTTGTTGTTTTAATGACAATCATAATAAAAATAGTAATATCTATGTTATGATTATGAGAAACGCTATTGGCTACAAAAAAAAAGAAAAGAGGCAAACTTAAATGTTAGACTTTTGCACTACCTAATGGACACACAAATAATAACACATTCTAATTAGATAGAATTAGTCAAAGATTCATGAAAAATTGAAAAAAAAACATAATTAATTGAATTTAATTTGTGTATTTTAATATATAGATATCAATTTATGCCCAAATAAATTTCTCATAATTTAATTGACAAAGAAAAGAACATTATTAATCAAATTAAAATTATATTTATAAATATTTGTATAAATTTTCTTCGTAATTTATCATTGAAATAAATTTTTGATGTTTCAGAGTTTCATTGTGCTCATAAGTAGCTGGGAAGAGTAACTAATTAGTTACTCTTCGATGATACATGTTGAAATCCAACAGACACATTGACCAGTTTGCGATGAAAAAATTAAATTGAAACTGTAATAATCTCTATCGCATGAAAAACGAGGAAGTAAAGACATTTTATTATAAGCAGAACAATTAGTTGGACAATACTCTTCACACAAGTCCATCGTTTCCATTGTAGCAAGTGTTTGCCAATATCCGCTATGACAACTAGCAGATAAAGTGTAACAAACGAACATTATTATCAAAAAAATCATCGTTAAAAAAATTCTATGAATCATTCTTATTTTTTTTCAATGATTAACAATGATGATGATAATTTTATCTGTAAAAAAAAACTTAATTTATTGTAATCAAATTGAATTGTTTTTTTTTTATTTTTGTAGACAGTTTATACTTACTTAGTACAATAGAAGAATAACACGTACGAGACTGACGACGAACTAAGCTATTTTGTTTATAAAAAATAACACGAATATCACTGGTACGATACTTAATGACTTGTCGATTGATAAATATGTAAAAAAAAAACCCAGAATAAAAAACAAAGTTGTCGATAAACGGTTGGACACATCATTAAGTCTGAACCAAATTTATGTATTTAAAATTCCTCTTATGTAGCCTTATGCTCTTGATACTTTGATAAAAATTAATTATTGTCGAGTAAATAAAAAAACATTCTTCATTAAAGTGTATAAATATTTTTTATCAATATTAATAAATACAATGTTATAAATATTAAATTAACCTTTAATTTATAATCTATCATAGAAAAAAAATATCAAATTATAAAATGAATTTTATAAAAAATCATTGATCAGCCATGTCTTGGAAAAATGTTTCAATTGGTAATGATGGTGTATCCCACGAGACATTGGTATTAGTATCATGTTTTATTGAACTTTTTCTAGAAACTGATAAAGCCTTGAACATTCCTGGTTGATCATAGAGTCTTGATGCTGAATTTGTTAATTGAGCAACACTTTCAGACACTTTCGTCTCCTCTGCTTCATCAAAATTTTTCTGTGTCGTTATTATTATTTCTGATGCACTTGATAGCTGATCATTCATTGGAATAATTGTAACATCCACGTTATCAATATTATCAGTTGAATTTTTTTTATTTTTTTTATTATTAAATATATTTGAATTTTTCATTCTATTTTTCGTAAAATCTATTTTTTTTAATGGTCTCAAAGTATTTGGTGTTACTGTTACGTTAACATGATTATTATTTTTTTTTTTTAAATCAGAATTACTGCCAAATGTTCTGTGCTGTAATTGTAATGGTCGAATTGTTTTAATTCGTAAATTATTTGGATTTAATTTTGTGTCATTGTTTAAACGTAATGTGACATTATTTTTATTTAAATTTAAAGACATCAAAGGTTTTTTTCTTCTCATACTAAAATTACTCATCATTTTTGAAGTTGGAATTATTTCTGTGCTTTCAATTGTTGGATTTATATTTTTACTTGACATTGTTGTTGATGTTTTATCATGTAATTTTTTAAATGAAGACTTGTATTTTTCATCATTTGTTTTTGTTGATTGAGTTAAATTTGTTAAATTATTTTGTGTTAAATTTTTTTGATTTATTTTAATTTTATAGTCTTTAACACTGAAACGAGGACGTGTTCCATTATTGTATTTTGTTATACGAGTTCTTGAATTTTTTCTAACAGGCATTGAAGTTGTTAGTGTAAGTTTTTCTGTAACAAGAGTCATATGATCTTTTTTTTCTATTTTTTCTATTTTATTAGTTGTTGTTTCAATTTTTTTCTTATCATCAATTGTTAAGTTAAATAAATTTTCTAATGATGCTATCAAATCATGTGATTTATCCTGTTCATATCCATTTATTTTCATACTCTGTTGATTCATGATTGTTGAATCTTCACTAACATCAATTGGCTCAAAGTTATCAGTAAGATTTAACTCGGAAAATATTGATTTGTCTGTACTACTTGATAGACCTGAAATGTTTGAATAACGTGTTGATTTATTTCTATGATTAACAGGTACATTTGATACCTGAATTATTGACACGTTATGATTATCATCAAGTATACTTTCATTAAGACTTTCTGTTTCAAAAATAGCTTTATTTTTATTTTCAATTGGTTGCTTTGATGTAGATTCTGATTTCTGTATTTTACTTGAAATATTTAATGTAGTATTTTGAATCTTTGAGTTATCTTTTTGATGATTCAAGTGATTATGTCTCATAGTGGATTTTAATCTCTTTGGATTTTCTGTTATTGAAAGATGAGTTGTTGCTAATGGTAATACACTTGTTGTTATTTCATCTGATGGTTCAATTAATTTTTGTGAATCTGCTGTTGGCAATTTTAAGTCTTTTTCATAATTTTGATTAATTTTTTGGTCTCTTGAAAGTTGACTCATTACAGTAGTGTCTATACTTTCATAATATTGTTCAGTTGTTGATTGTGTTGATGAATCTTTTTTATAATTATTATTTTCAGTAACAATGTCATTTTCATTATTGACATTATTCAAATTTTTCAAAGATACTTGTTTATTATTATCATCATTGTCTGTTGAAAGCTCAGTACGTGATAATGGCTTTTCATAATCACCAAAAATTGTTGAGCTTATTAATGACATTGGTGTTGAAATAGCCGACAAATTTTTAATTGAATTTGTTGTTAATTTACTTGTGTTTCTATTTAATTTTGATGAAATCATTTTACTTGAATTATTTATTATCTGAGCATCATAATCACGTGTATGTAAATTATTAAATAAAGTATTATTTTTTGTTATATTTTTATTACAAGCAACATTTCCCTCATGACATTGATAAGATGACTTTCTTTTTTTATTACGTTTTTGTAATTGTCGTTGATTTAATAATTGTTGTTCATCATAATGTTTTATTGATATACTTTCTGGTGTTTCATTACTCAAACTTGAAGGAACAAGTGTTATTTTATTTTGTTTATTTACAAGGCTTTGTCTTAGGCTATCATTTACTTTTGATTTATATTTATCTAATCCAGTTGTCTTTAATAATTCTGGTGAATAAAATTCAGTTGAATTTATTGAATCATTAATATATTCATGAGTTTTATTAGGTTGAAAATACACAACTTTCCAATCACTTGAGTTGTTACTTTCAATTGGAATTTCAATCGTACCATTTTGTTCGTCACAATTTTTTTTTACAGTCTTATGCTCAGGAGAAATGTTTGATATGTATGTCGTGTCGTATTGACTTGCTGTTGGTATGTATTTTTCTGTACTTATAAAACGATCATCATGATAATTTTTTTGTTGATCAAATGACTGAATTTTATATTGTGATGGCTTTTCACTTGGTAAAATATATTTTTCTACATATTTTGGCTGAAAAATATTTTCATCTTCATAGCTAACAGATACTGGATGTGAAATAATTTTTTTAACATTTGATATCGTTGGATTTATTTCTTCTTGATAGCCAATTGTAGATGGACGTGGAATAATTTTTTTAACATTAAAGCTTGAATGTGTTGGAACAATATCAGTTGGACTCTGTAATTGTGTAAAACTATTTTCATATTTGTTATTGATAAATTGAGAATTTTGTTTAGTATTAATATCAAAACTTGTTTTTATATTTTGACGTGAATCTTTTTCAATTTCAATGATATTTTGTGTTGGTGGAACTAAAAAATCAAACTCTCCAATATTCATTGGTTCACGAATGTAATGATTTTTTTTTGTATTACGATTATCAGGCATGTGATGACCAACTACACTAAAACTACCTAAAATACTTGGTAGTGTATAGTCATAATAGTGTCTTGAATGTTGTGGCTGTTGATATTTTCTTGATGCATCAAATTCTTCTTTTTTAATTTCCATATTTGCATGATAATCATTGGAATTTTTGTTGTATAAATTTTTATTAGAATTTTCATATTGAATTAGTGGACGCCAATTATTTTGTACTGGTAAAGTTGCAGCCTAAAATTATATTTAAATTATATAAATAGTTGATATTTTAAAATATATAAAAATCAAATTTATCATGTAATTTACCTGTGGTCTTGCTTGATAAGATTTGTAATAAACATTAGCTTCAAAACACTTGATCATCAAACTAAAAACACCTAAAATATATTTTAAATGTTAACAATGTCCAATTAATTAATAAGCCAACATTAATTCATGTACAAGTTGTACTTACATAAAGATATAATAGTTAGACCCATTTCTATTTCAGCCTAAAATACATATGTTGTGTCTAGAAATTAAAAAACAAAACACAAATCATCAACTCATCATTTTATGTAAATACAGAATATATAAATATAATTATTGAGACTCATTAGAATGCGCATTATAATGCTGCTACTTTCAGAATATTTATCAAGCTCTGTTTAGACTGAGAAATTAACTTTTCCCTTTGATAACTTTTATTTATTTTAATTCAAAAATTCCATTGATATTAAATAATCTATAATAACATCATTCAAATTACTAAAGCCATACAGTTTTTTCAAAAAAATTAAAACTAAATTTTGATACAATTTTTTAAACACTTTCATTAATTTCATAACAATTATTTTTCTTCAATGTAAAATAAAAAATAATAAAAAGTTTCGATTCGCGTGAGCTCATATGATTATTGTAAAATCTTAAATATATTATTTATAAAATAATTTGTAAAAGGATGTTTGCAAGTGTTAATTCCAATATTTTCATAAAACTTTGGTCTTTTTTTTCTTTTACTATGGATATTTCAACATGTGTGTATATTATCTTATGAATCTTGTGTGTTAATCTTAGGAAATATTTTGAATGATCGACGTTGATAATATTTATTATAACCGACAATTTTTAATAATGTTGTATGAGAAATCAGATAATTAATTTATAAATGAAATAAATATCAACATACGAGTGAATGATATTTAAAATTTCTAATAATATAAAAGTTTTATTGACAGTAATAACGATGATTTTTCAATTTGAAATGGCAAAAAAATAATTTTTAAAAAAATACGATGCATGCGCGTATTCACTGCATTGTGCATGAAGTTTGACCCCCTTTTACTAAATAGATCTATTAAGTAGTGCACGCTATTTTAGAGATTTTGAGCGTAAAAGTAAATACATCATTAAAAATTTTATTTAAATAGTAAAAAAAAAAAAAATTTCTCTCAATTTTTTGGAGTTACTATAAAATATGTTTAAAAATTATCCAATTACATTACGATAATAATTATTTAATGATAAATTTTGATATAATTTTTTTTTAAATACAATGAAATTATAATTTGAAAAATCTCTACTTAAAATTAGATAAATTTTTAATAATCAAATTATGATTTTTGGATTATACAAAATATTGAAATATTGACTTACAGTAATTTTTATTTCTGTTGCAAATTTATTTTATTTCTGTTAATTTCTAATTAATTTTATATTTATTTATTATTTTTATGATGTATTGATTATTTTCACAATAACTTTGATGATTTATTCACTTGCAGATCTGTTGACTGTATGAAGTTTCAACAAGTTTTTCACAATTCACTTTAATTATTTCACCTCCCCGCTAGAATAATTCAAAAGAAAGTATAATACTTTATTATGTCCCCTCTCTCTTAATTTATACTTGTTAAACTTTTTTAGATGTAGAGTAATTGTAGTTGTCATGAAAATTTTCAAAAATATATATTCGGTTTCTCTGCTGATGAGAAAAACTTGATCTAAAAGCTCAAAATTTATAACATAAAATTTTAATGAGTACTGGTTGTTGATGATTACTATAATAATATGCCATTAAAAAACTACATTTACATGTTTAAAATGTGCAATTTTATTTTTACTTTTTAAAATAATATACTTCAAGTTGCATGAAAATGCAGTGTTTTTTTTTTTTTTTTTATTAATTTATTTATCAAATTTTAAAACTTTAAAATCATAAAGATAAAATATATTGTTTATTGAAATGAGGAAATATGACAGTGCGTGCTGCTACCAATATGACTAATTCAAACGATCTTTGTTGTATTTTAGCAGCTAAAATTATTTGCTAGTTCAATCTATAATTTAAGTCACTTGTTCAATTTTTAAAATAAATTAATTTAACTGAACAATCTTAATTTTTAATAATTTAAAATTCATTTTTTTTTTTGCAATTTGTATTTTGTAAAATATATTGTTGTATATTTTACTGTAATTTTTAAATTACTGAGTACATAATAAATTTGAAAATTTTAATAATTTAGTTACAAAAAAAAAATAAGAAAATGAACATAACTAATTGTTTTTATAGACTGAAAATTATATCGAAATAATAATTAATAATGAGGTAACTATTTGTGTAATTTAAACACGGCAATACAATTTTTTTGTTCATCGATAAATCGGTTTTTTTTTTTTTTCAAAAGCATTTGAAATATGTTTTTATTATTTAATATATTCAATAGAAATAAATTTTATTTACTCGGTTACAATCGATATATTAAATGCCGATATGTTTTATATTTTAAAAATTGTTAATCACTTGAAATAGTTTATTAAAATTAAAACTTAAATTTAAATAATAAAAAATAAAAGATATTAAAGCCAGAAAATTACTATTGCAATTTTTTTTTTGTGATTTCTATATACATACACATCAAATTTTAATAGATTGTTATGATTTTTTTTTCACTGGTATACATTTCGTACATCCTGTACAATATTTTTTATTATTTTATGATTTTGTCTTATTATGCACTTCGCCCATGGGCTGTTAATAACAATCACAAATATTCAGCATACAATATTCATCAAAGTCACAGTATACACACCAATCGATAGAAGTATTGTCTATTACAATTTAACTCGATTTTATATTTTCGATAGTCAGTCGTTAATACATGTATGAAATTAAAACTTTTTTTTTTTATTATAGAATTTATCTATATTTTATTTCCTCCTGTTTTTGCCAAAAACAATTTAATTTTTTTGATTATATTTCAAACTCAGCAGCAATACAGTACATACATAAACTGAGCTGTCGTTAAGGGCATTGAAGAGGTTTTTATTATTAGTATTATTATTATTATTATTTGTTTGTAATATTTTTTTTTTCGAGTTTGTAATAATGCTAATAAATTTTTTATTATAATTGTGGCAGTGTGTGTTGTTACATCATAATATTTAGCTGCTTTTAAAGAGCTCACAAAAACTCGCTGCCTAATAATTATTAAATTAATTAAATTTTATTATTTATTATTCTTTAAAAGTGATGCAAATATTTAAATCAAATTGGTTTTTATTTACCAAATATTATAAAATCATATACACGTGTATAATACTTGCCAATTAATTGTTATGATAATTTTGTTTTTGACGCACAAAAAAACTTAATTATCAAGAATTAAAAAAAATTTTTTTTTTTTTCAACAAATAAAATGAAATAAACTCATTTTTTGCTTTTTTTTATGTTTTTTTTTTTTCAAGTTTCTTTATCGTAATTTCTAACAATATACAATGCTTTTTTTATCTTTTTTTTTTTTTTTTTTTTTTTTTTTCTTCGTTCTTAAATAAAATATGAAAAAAGAGATTCAATTCACGAATTTTTTTTTAATAAAATAGTACAATATTTAATGATTCATATGTAAAATTTAAAAACAAATTTTTTTTTAATTTTAGTCAAAGAATCTCTCGTGAAATGACAGTACATGAACGACATTCGAATGATTACTACAATAAAAAATATGAAAAAAAAAAAAAAAAAGAAAAATATAAATTTAAAGAATTTTAAAAATTTGGTTTTTAAAATTACCATCAATAATAATTAATTAATAATACAATAATTATGGAAGAATAAAAAAAATTGTAACTATTATTTCTAAAATAAATTTAGCGACTTATTTTGTCGTTATTATGAGGCACGTTTTGAAGTACGCACGATTACCTCAGTAATTTGATTGTTCAATATAAGGATTATTTATTTACCTTTTGAATTTAATTTGATTTTATTATTTAGTTTTTTAAAAAAAAACTTTTTTAGTTGACCATTAATGTATGTGATTCCATTGGTGCTGCACTATCATATAATGTGTCTGTATCTTGTGTTGGTTCACCCTGAAGTTGACATTGATTACTTAATGTTCCAGCACCACAATCACAAAAGAATCTGTAAATTAATAAAAAATTTATGTTTAATTTAATTCACTTTAAAATATAAATATTAAATTATTTAACAACTTTAAATTTTAATAAAAATTTATTGTATTACCTGTCATGTCTGATAAATTCAACGTCATGACCTGCGTGACATGTTTTTATACAGTTAACACAAATTGCATTTCTATCAGTTGTATTACACGTTTGACAACGATAAAAATCATGCATTGGAAATGATGTATATGATGATATTTTATACAAACATTGTCCATTTTCAACTGCTTTTTCTACTGCATCTTGATTACTGAATATTTTATTACCTAAAAATTCAAAAATCATAAATTATTTTAAATTGTAAATTGTTATTATTCAAAGACTCTTACAAATAAAAAATATACCTCTTGATGTTGGCTTGACACCACTAGCCAAACATAAACCACCAAAACGATTATTAAAAATTTGATTAAACTCTAATGTAGCTGTTGCATTATTTGTTATTTCAACACCAGCTGCAAGACCATCAAATATACGATTTCTCCTCAATACTGGATATGATTGTGTTGATATAAGAACACCAGCTTGAGCATTACGAAATATATCATTCTCTTCCAAGACACCTAAATAAAAAACAAAAATAAATAATAAATTTTAAATTATGAAAAACAAATAGCAGCTTTGAATATTTTTTCCAAAATGAACGAGTTCAATATAAATCTACGCAAAAAAAAATTTACCGCTGGCTGGAGGAGCAGTGAAAGTTACCCAAATTGTTGAGACTTGGGCAGCAAAGTTATACGGTTCTTTTGATAAAACGGTTACAATAATATTCCCGGATACTTAATTCGAGTGCTCTCTTGCCAGAAACGAGTAAGCATTGCTTGTTGAGTAATTACATTATAAAATTATCGAGAAATCAAATCAAGTTATAAATATTTTTTTAATGTTATTCAGCTTTAAACTTGTTAGTAAAAAAATTAAGACTAAAAACTAGGTCTTTATCTGTAAATATAGGCAAGATACATCTTTTCCCAATACAGTTAAACAGCTCAACACTTCAACATTTATACCAGGCCAATAAATATCTACTACAGCTGAACAGTTCTTTCGGTCAGAACAAAAATACAGTTTTGCTGTTACAGCGGTAAATTTTTTTTTTCATATAAATATATATCAAAAACCAAAGTTAATTAAACTTTATACTGAAAAAAAAAAATTCCTATCAATATGGTTTTTTTTAAAATCATACGTATGAATAAAAAAAAAACTCGTTTTTAGATAACTTTCAAATTAATACAAACAAAAATATTTTACACACTAAAAACCGTTATAAAAGTAAAAAATACTTTCCGTAGTATTTTGATTGAAAAGAAAAAAAAAAAATAAAAATACCTATGATAAATATATTTGATATTAACGGTAAATTTCTAACAAAAAAAAAAAATAACTGTTAACTTAAAATTTGTAAAAATATAAGCGATATTTTTTTGTTAAACTGTCAAATATTAAAAATAATAAAAATGTTTACTAACCTTTGCCTCCATTGAATATACAAATTCCTCCATCTCTTCCATCAAATATTTTATTTCTTTTTAATGTTGGATTACTGTCAGTTTTAATCCAAACACCAGCCATAGCATTATCAAATATTTCATTTTGTTCAAGTAATCCAAGTCCACTATTGTAAACAAGTACACCACCATTTTGTCCTCCCCATATTTTATTACCACGTATTACAGGATTACTACCAGTTCTTATTTGTACACCAGAATACAAATGATTAAATATATCATTATCTTCTAATTTTCCATGTCCATTATCATAAAAATAAACTCCAACTTGTTTACCACTGTGTATACGATTTCTCCTAAGTATAGGTGTTGATCCAGTTGTTATCCATACACCAGCAAGTGTATTTGCATATACTTCATTTTCTTCAATTAAACCTTGTCCTTTTTCATGTACATAAATACCACCATGTTGTCCATGATGAATTTTATTATGTCGTACAATTGGATCAGAATTTGTTCTTATTTGTATACCAGCAAGTGCATTACCATAAATATTATTATGTTCAATGAGACCTCTACCTTCACCAAATATATAAACACCACCTTGATGACCATTATAAATTTCATTACGTCTTATTGTTGGATTTGAATTTGATGTTATCCATACACCAGCAAAGTTATTTGAATGTATTTTATTATCAATAAATTGTCCTAATCCATTTTCATGTACATATATACCACCAGTTTGACCATGATGAATTTCACAATGTACAACTGTTGGATTTGCACCAGCTTTAACTTCAAAACCAGCAATACGATTATTATGAATATCATTTCCTTCAAAATAGCCAAGACCATTGTCAAATGTAAATATACCAACATCACGACCATGATGTATATGATTTCTTCGCATTATTGGATTTGCATAATTTTTAACCCATATTCCAGCTAATGCATTACGTGATATTTCATTATCTTCATATGTTCCTTGTGCATAATCAGTAACATAAAGACCAACATTTTCACAATCTGATATATCACAATTTTTAACAATTGGATTTGCACCACCACCTGATACACAAACAGCTGCTCCAACTATTCATGATAAATATGAAAAAATTAATATTATTGTTATTTAAAAAAATTAAAAACTTTTAAACTCTTAAATACTCACCAACACTAGAACTTCTTATAACACAATGATCAATTGTTGGACTACAATTTTCACCAATTTCAAGACAATAATGTTTATGATGTGGCACAGTACTAGTAACTTCTGGTGTAAATTTTAATGTAACATGACCAGCATAAGCACGTTTTGCTCCTTCAACAAACATCATTGTTGATTCACTTTCTCTTTCAAGAATAACTGATTCAGCAACATTACCAGGTGCAGCACCAATTAATGCAACATCACTATCAATTACAAGAAATTCACCACGATAAGTACCAGCATGAAGAAATACTATATGCTGAGGTGTTTCGGTAATTGTTTCATTTAATTGTCCAGTTGTATTTTGACAATTTACTGCCTGATTATTTGGACTTAATGCTATATTATTATTACTATTATTATTATTGTTATTATTATTAGAATTAGAATTAGAATTTTGGCTTGCACTTGTGTTAGTATTGGTAGTGTTATTACTACTTTTGTACTCGTCAATATAATCCAGGGCACCTTGGATTGTATTAAAATATGGCAACTTTCGCCCTTTCAATTTAATATCTTGATAACCAGATCTAACATGTACACCTCTGTATAATTGATGAAAACTTTCTTTCCAAGGATTTGAATATTCAGATTCATCAGATGATATAAATTCAAATTTACATGGAGCTGGATTAAATAGTGGCAAATCATATTGATATACTTGTTGATAAAGAGATTTCCATAATTCTGTATCATTAGCAATTGCTTGAAAACGTTTGCATACTTGTGACATACGACATAAATCAATTTCAAGAAAATAACTAAATATTGTTAATAAAACTTCATCTGGTAGTTCATAAAGAAGATAATGTGCTGCTGTATTTGTATTTAAACCTAAAAATATATAAAAAACATGTTATAACTATAATTATATTTAAATTAAAAATATATATTACCATCAGTTGACGTTGAGCACGTTCTTCGTGGTCTTTTTCTAGCAGGAAGAGGAAAAGATCCAAGAGTAACAACAATACTACTTCCACCTTGTGGTGGTAATGCTGAACTTGTACCAGGTGCTGGATCAGGATGAGGAGGACTTTTACGTCTTAAATCATAGGGTGATGAATGTGAAGGACTTGGTGATGGTGATGGTGCTGCAACACCTGATACACTCGGTGATGAGCCTCTTGCGCCACCTGCTCCTCCACCACTTGAAGGTATTTGATTTGATGATGGACACAAAAGACCACATGGTTCTGCTAAATATACACAAAAATAAAATATAATTTAATATTTTTTACAAGTCAAAACAAATCAATATATATATATTATCAATTATTAAGATGAAAATTTCTCTTGTTACCAATTAAATGTCGATGATTTTAAATTTGCTGGCGTATAACTCTGATAAATACAAGACACATATAGAATTGCAATTAGTATTAATCGTAGCAAAACAAGTGAACCACATGATACATAGTGACAAGCATAAACAAGTGTTCATTACAGTCACAGTAAGTTAGTCCAGACAAATTAAAACCGGTCTTGCTTGTATAATACTTGCCTTTTTTTTTGTGTGTTGATATATTAAACAACAATGACAATTGACATCAAAACGAGTACCATCTTTTCAAGGGATTCAATCAAGCACCAAAAATAAACTAGTCAACTTGTAGACACATTATTGGCCGTGTAAATATTTAACATAGTTCATAGAGAACTAATTAACAATCAACAAAATAAATCACTAAAATCCATTTTAAAAAATAATTAAATAATCAATTTTTTTTGCTCTCAGTTGTTGTTGTTATTATCATCCTTTTTTTTTTTCATTGTTTTTTCATTCAACCCCTAGTACTTTTTTTTTTATTTTTATGCAGCTCTGTAATTAACATATGCACACACACATACATGCTCAATTAATTGTCAAACACACTATTTTGGCATTTAACAAAAAAATGACATTTAAACTGTGTGACAAATTGATGATTCATCGAATAATAAATAAAATAAAAAAAAAATTACTCTAGTTTTTGACTAGGATTCATTGCATCGTAATTAATTCTAAAAGTAGAAATTTTTCTTTTATCTATTTGTAGCTCATACATGTACACACATTGAATCTAGATGAAAAAAAAAAATGAAAAAAAAAGCTGTCAATTTAAAAAACGATTATATTATTAACATAGTATTTTTAATTATTCATAATAATTAATTAAAATATAAAACTAATTTTAAAATATATTATAAATAATCAACGAGAATAGTACTATTTTATATTATGCATACAAGTTGATTTGCATATGACTATGGTTTTTATAATAAAAAATGATAAATTATTTATATTAAATAAATATTATATTAATAATTGAGTAGATTATGAAAAAAAAAATTAAAAAAAAAAAGATATGTCTACACTAAATGTGTTACCCAGGGATAACTAATTGTCAAAATTTGACGATATATTTTTTAATATAACAGCAAATATATAATTAATTTGGAGTAATTAGTGATATTAATTAAATAATTATAAATATCTTGTGCTTACCGGATGTAGTTCGAGATGGAAGCGGGATTCTGTTGGTTATTTTTCTTCTTGATCGCCTCACGTAGCTACGCGACGAACTAAACGGTGCACTTGGCATTTTATTTATTCACCAAGTCCACTATTTTTCCACAAGTAAAACAATATATTAATTATTTCAAAAGTATATTATTTAAATTTCACATATGATATTATTTCAATATTTAATTTAAATTGTTTTTATTATAAAGAAAAACAATATACTTCACTAGACAATGACGAAACTACTACCGAACACAGCGGCCATCTTCTCATGCAAAGAAGATATGCACATATATATTATAAATTATATTTTAAAGTAGTATGTGTGAGCGTGAATTTAGCTATATTCGAGGAACCTTTGTCATTAATTTTAGGTAATAACAATAATCATCATCAACCAAACTATTTAAAAAACACAAATTCAATTTAAAAGAAAAAATAATAATGTAATTTTACACACACACACGCAATATCACTATATCCTTAAGGTACAAAAAAAAAAAAAGCTGCTTAATTATCTATATTTGTTCGATATTACTTTTTGTATATTTAAAACGATGTTTTAGTTGAAATTTTTATCCACATGGCAGCACGTTATAATGTCATTAAAAAAACATATGTCAGACAGAGATAAAAAAAGAGAGGCTTGGTTGAGAAAAAAAAAAAAATATTGAAAAATTATAAATGACAGATTTAAGGGTGTTGTCAAAACACTTATGCACTATTCACTAGCTTAACACTATCTTACAAATTATAAATACCGGTGTAGATTATTATTTAATTTGGGCCAATGTAAATTACTTTTTTTTACAACACTTTTTTTGTTTTTTACACGAAATGTATAATTTTTATGATATTATGTACAGACAATTTACTGTATGTCCATACCGAATGACTATTTATTCGTATTTATGCACTATTGCAGCCAGATGCGGAGATCCGGAGGAGTGAGGACACAATTACACTCACTAAAAAAAAAAAGAGAGTGTTCCGCAAGTCTAATTTATAGATAGTAATTAGATGGATTTCGGCTATAGTACAGCTATAGATGTGTACTTAGTACTTACTATTGCTAGAGAGGGGATGTACAGTATTCAAAATATTGCCTCCTTAAATCACTAGGTCACTAGGAGCTTTTTATTTTTTACCAAAAAATTCATCGCGACTAGCATTGTGTAAACAAAACAAAAAATTCATATTTTTATAACAACAA
>JAPYYR010000394.1:0-33989 GCA_030523065.1 Aphidius colemani
AATGAAAAGGAAGTATCAAATCTTAAAAAACAACGAATATGTATGCATGAAATATTATTTATCTCGGCGAACTCTGAAAGATCACTAGGAATCATTAAAGTAATCAATAATACACATCAAGTTAACTCTATCATGGTTTATTTATTTTAACTTATGTTATTCCTCGTGTTTACATATTAAAAAAGGAGAAATAACATTTCTCGATATGAACACGTCATCCCACCAGAGTTTTGAAAATTTCCAATTTCCAAAAGGAACGAAATCGTTACTAATAATTTTTTTTTTTTATCAACAATTTAAATAAAAAAACTTCACTAAAAATTTTCCACAAATTTGTTCATTATTTTTTGAATAGTCTACGGTTGCAGATTATTTATAAATTAAATATTACCTCAATTTATTTCTTATTTTTAGTATTTCTTTCATCTCATTTTTTATTTTCAGCAGACAGAGAGATTTTTGCATCAACTTTTTGAGATAAATTAACTTTGATGGAAAAGTTGGATGAAAGGGCAAAGTCTGATAGAATAAATAAATAAAAAATACAATTTTTAACAGTGATACTTTTTGCAAATATAAATACATAAATCAAGCAATCATCCTAAATGCCCAGGTGACTTATCAATGTTGTTTTATATATTTTTCTTCATTTTCATTGTTATATTTTTATTTTTTTAAAATATATTTCGTGGTGACTGTCACTATTTGTGTCACATTGTCTCTCCAAAGTATATCATTAAATTTTCAAGCCTTTTTATAAATTTGAAACAATAATTCTTTTTATTTTTACTTTTTCAATCATTTTTATTTGCAAATAGACTTTAAAGTTTAATGATGTATAATTTATTAATATAATTTACAAATTTATTATCAAGATGAGAAATAATTTGTCGTCGTCTGGGACCAATATTGAATTTAATGTTGAATTTATCAGACTTTGTGCAGCTTAAATATAGATTTACTTGATTACGTGTGTGTTAGCGTTGACATGGTACTTCGACAGTCGATAATGCATTCTCATAGTTGTCGCGGGAATTAACCCTGTTCTATTGTTCAACCCCAACGAATTTGCTCTATACCTAGAGAATATTCAGTATTTAATTCCTCTTGGGATTACTACAAACCTATACATACAAATCAACGTTAAATATATTTCCTATATACTCCAATTTTGTATCTAATCTATACCTTAACATTTGAAAATTATCAATCATTCAAAATATCTCGTTTCATATAATCCAAATGGCCTTCCCACGACATAATATTTCATTTATTTTTTCATAATATTTTGTATTAAAAATAAATAAATACA
Organism: Aphidius colemani; assembly: GCA_030523065.1. Classification (NCBI taxonomy): domain Eukaryota; kingdom Metazoa; phylum Arthropoda; class Insecta; order Hymenoptera; family Braconidae; genus Aphidius; species Aphidius colemani. The sequence continues at coordinate 1,313 of JAPYYR010000394.1, forward strand.
AAACACATTTTTATGCTGTAAAATTTATAACAAATAAAAAGAAATTCAATACTTTAAATAATATAAATTGATAATAATTAATAATCATCATTAAAACAATATGTTGAAAATAAAAATTATATATTTTTTTTTATTTGAAAACTAAGAAACGTTTGTCCACAAAAAACCACAAAAATCATCTAAAATAGTAAAAAATATTGGCTTTCATTTCACCAGAAATACTTCTATTTCTATATACTTGGAAGACAGAAAAATATTATATTATTTTTTTCTAAAATAAAATAAAATAATGACAAGAAAAAAATAACATTTACGAGCAGGAAATAGAGATATATATATATATATAAATCTCATTATACTAATAATCCAAGAATTGCCCACTTATTTTATTGTCAGAAATGTCATTTCACAAAAAACAGTCTGGACTGAATATTGAAATTATTTCTAAACAAATTATACAAACTATTATTAATATTTTTCAAGACAATTGCATATTTTTGTCATCTGTAAATCACTTGTTACTTTTATTTTTACACTTAGAAAAAAAAGGATTAATTTTAAATAAAATTCATATGGAAAATAATAAATTCAAGATTCATTTTAAGAGTTTAATTTGTTGGTAATAAATGAATTGTCAGACTGCAAATAAATAAATGCAAAAGGTGAAATTTTAATTGTTGAAAATATTGCTCAGACTGAAAGCTAATATTGGATTAGTTTTTAATTCAAAGTACCCTTTTCTGTTGCTCCACCATGACAAAGACAACACATGCAATATTTTATTCTTTTTTTTTATGACCACTTGATGTATATTATTGTATAAATGTGAGGGTAGTTGTTAAATATATAAAGAAGGGTGAGAAAAACCAGAAGAGATATGGGCACGTGTTACTTGTGCGCATACACGAGAAATAAAAAATATAGAAATTTTATATGAATATGGTGTATCAAAGGGGGTTGAATGCCACTGATGTATGATCGAGGATTAATTCAATGGGCGTGTGCAATGTCCTGAGGGATTGGTTTTCATTCTTTTGCTCTTTTTATTTGCACATGAAATTTATCATCGAGTGTATTACCTACCTTGAATTCCTCTTTTACTCTGCACCCTCATATCTATGTAATTTAGCGACACTAAATTAACCAACAATAAATAATAATTATAAATAAATTGCATAACAATAATGTTAAATTAAAAATAAATTAATTTATCTTTAATATTCAAAGAAAAAAAAAACATTTACACTCATGAATTACTTTTAAATTTAAAAGTAATTGTATTTTGTTTTTTTTTTTTTTTTTTTTTAATAATTACCCAATTTTTTTTTTTTAATTGTAATTTTTTTTTTTTAATTTTTTTTTTTTTTTTTATTTTTTTTTTTTTTTTTTTTTTTTTTTTTTTTTAGACTGTCGACTAAAAACCAACAAAAGGTAAAATAAAATAAAATAAAAAAATTGTGAGTTACGTTCTTATTAAGCACACACATGTTGAAAAAAAAAATCGAAAAAAATAATCAGATGAATTTTGCGGTAAGAAAAAGAGAGATAAAGAGAGTTAAAAGTTTCTCGAATTTTACGAATCGCCCAATTTGATAATTATATATTTTTTTCATATTTTTTATTCTAAGCATTGATATTTTTGTAATTTATATCATATATATGTGTAAAATTAAAAACTAAATTTTCATATAAATCAATAATTTTTTAAACTGACAGGAAAATTAAATAGATTTCTTTTCTTTCTGTTTTTTAATATAAAATTTTAACCGGACATACATTTTGTGGTGATTAAACAGGTTGAAACTCGGGTGGTCCATAAAAAAAATTAAAGGAAACCAAAAAAAAAAAAAATAATATATAAAAAGGATGAAATACATACATAGAAAAACGGTGTTTCTGGAGGAGGATAAGCATTAAAAGAAAAAAAGAAAAAGGACTCCCGACATTTGTCTCCAAATAATTGGTCAGGATGGCAAAGCCGCGGTATCTCTCTCTACAATTATAGGTAGTAAATGTAGCCACATCCGGCAAACAAGTGATACACACACAGCCAGTGTGTTTATATTTGTTCTAAGACATAACATTAACATCTAGTTGTGTGAGATTAAGACACACTCACACACAAGGTCCATCGTTATACATACAAATCAGTAGGAAAAAAAAAAATCAAAAATAAATAAATAAAACGAGAAGAAATAAAGATATATATATAAATTTTGCCGGATGTTGTTACATGATTTGAGGGATGATAGACTGCCGCAATGCTACCTTCAATTTGGACACCCGCTAAAGACTTGGCGGCAACTGTTTGAATGGAAAAAAAAAAAAACCAAAAATTGTATACAAAGAAACGAAATGTACAGATGAAAAAAATGAGCAAAAAAAAAATTTAGAATATAAAAAATCTTATAAAATAAATAATAATAGTTAAAAAAAAATGACGAGGCTGGGTTCTAAGCTCGTTTGCCCAGATTATTATATATCCAAATGTATTTTTTTTTTCTTTTAATTTTTTTATTTTTATAATTCAACATCATTGTCGTTGGTTTTATTATTTTTTCTTTATATTTTTTAATTTTTTTTCTTTAAATATTTATAATATTTACAACACGTACATAAAATCACATAGCTCATTATACATCATACATCGGTGTAATTACCATTGATCTTAAATTTAAAACTAAATTCAATTATTTTTTTCATACGATATATTTTTAATTTTTTTTTTTTTTTGTTTTTTCAATATTTTTCTTACTTATTTTTATAATTTTTCAATATTTATCATAGCAATTATTTGTGGCGTTAATAACGACAATAATATATATAATTTTATTATTTATTTTTTCTATCGGTACGATCGTAGTTCGATCTACGATTTAATATTAATTTTTAAATTGATAAAGTTATATTTGCTATATACAGATATGTCCTTTATTTAAAATTTTATATTTCAATCACACTCGTCACTTGATAATCACTTTGTTTAAACTTTCCATACTACACTTGATATAATTTAAAAAAAAAAAAAAACGATATTTCTTTGAAGATTATTTACACAATGAGTTTATGAATTAAATATTTTCTTTAAATTTTGTCATAATGATTTATTACGTTTTTAATATTTCTGAAAAGTGTCGACACTTGTTAAGTATATTAAAAAAAAAGAGAAATGAATGCTTAGCAAATTGGCTCGGTGAGTGGTTGAGGTGGTCCGTATGGCGATGTCCATTGACCATGGCCAAGTTGTGGTGGACCTGATTGACCCTCCATACTTGTCACTTGTGAATTACCTGGATGATTGCCTACACCACTTGGATATCCAACTTTACCAAGTGCCTCTGAATGCAACGACATCATTAATCTATTTGCTGCTTGTCTTTCAGCTTCTCTCTCTTCTGCTGTTTGACGCCTGTAAAAATAAAATAATTTCATTAAATTTTCATTCAACTTTTCTTTTATTTTATGGATTAAATTTTACTATTTCATATACTTTTTAAATTTAATAAAACTCATCAGACAAAAGGTTGATGAAAAAATGTATAAATTCATTTTTAACATTTAATAAAAATTAAAAATGTCTTGAATTAATTATCAATTAGATGAATTTTTAATTTATCAAGTGCGCATGTTTAGTTTAATTTACGATATTTGCGCAGCTTTTGAGGCGGAGCAAAAAGAAAATTCACTGGGTTGTTTTTCTTTATCATCTACCCCAAGGAGACCTGCGTAGTCAGACATTTATTTGGCAAATCATTACACCAAATTTAACCCAAAATAACATTTATATTCATCAAAACAAAGACCAATGAAAAAGAGAAAAGCAAATAAGTATTAATAAAAAAAGAGTTATCAATTTTTTAATAAATATTTTAATTAATTAATTAAATTGTTTATCTTAAGTTGATGAATTATTATAATCATTTTTATATAAACTACTGAGAAAAAAGAATAAATAAAATAAATAAATAAATAAATAAAAACCAGCTAATCATCGTTGAACCACTCTGACTTCATTAGGATTTAATCTTAGCTTCTGGTAATTAAATGTTTTCGATGTTGAATAACAAGACGACAGATTGCCCTCGGGCTACTATGAGGTAGTAACCTTTTTTACACTCTATATATATATTTTTATTTTATTTATTTATTTTTGATTCGCGGCTACGCTTATATTTTTTATTTCGATACCCGACGGATCGACAAGAAAAAAATAAAATAAAAAAGTAAAAAAAATATCTATAAAATCACAGTAGCTGTATGGTTCGATGATGGATTGACCATTTCGATCATCACCAAAGGTATCAGATAAAATATTGACAGAAACAAAAAATAATAAAAAAAATCTTTTTCTTTTTTAATGGATTTATCTTTTTCGTATTGACAAATTTCTTTCACATAAATTAAAAATGTTAACCACAAATTTCCTGTTTGCGTTTTAAGTCAATTTCCGGAAATAATTTCTAGAAATCCGTTTGTTAGATATTTTCTAATAAATTTTTGAAAATTATTTTTAAAAATATTTTTTATTAGTTATTTTCTAGAAAATTTTAAGAAACTGGTTCTGAAAAATTTCGGAAAAATTATAAGAAACTGCAGAGTTCATAGCTAAAATAAAAAAGAAATTTGATTAAAAGTTTTCATGTTTTTTATAAATCGATGTTTAAATATAATGTCATATCCCTGTCAATGTAATTAACTTGGTTGATTATTAAAAATTAATAATTTCTTTGTCGATTGGTTTATTCAGTTTGGTATTATAGTAAGCTTATAAAATTACTACACCAATATGAATTTATATAAGCCAAAAAGCTTGATATCATTTGGTAGATGAAGAACAGGGGTTGGTCCTGACTCCTGACATCGACATGCATTATCCTTATCGTTCATTCTCAACGGTACCTCATTTGTCTATTACCCACAAAACCGTTGAATATTATTCAACTCTAATAATCAACCCTTCTAATTTATATCCCTAATCTTCAAACTAAATTTTCATTTTAAATAATTAAAAATACAAAAAAAAAATAAAATAAAATCCAATATTTTTTTGTTTTTTAATTATTTGTGTGAATGAAAAAAAATTTTAATTTAATTTTTAATTATTCCACAACTCTTAAACATGAAATTATTTATATTAAATTATATTTGAAATGAAAAAATAGCTGATATAAAAATTTTAGACGAAGAAAAAAAAAAAATAACACTCAGTTTACGAGGGTGGTTTATAAAATTGAACTAAAAAATAAAAACAAGTAAACAAGAAGAAAAGCAAACTGCAGTATAGGTTTTACATAAATAAAGTTATAAAATAAAGTGAAATGGTAAAATGAACATGTATATGTACAAGTTAAGATAGAAAATAGAGGGATTGGTGTGAATGAATGTTTAACAAGATGAGGGAGAATTGGAAAAGGCAAGTGATATAAACCGGTAGCTGTTTGTTGGATGTATAAAACGAATGAAAATCGAAGGGATTCAAAATCCGTTGAATTTAGAATGTTTGACAGTTTAAAAGCTCGAGGAAATTGTGAGATCGTGGATGGAGTCAAATGTAAGCAAGTATTTGTGATGTCAAAGAGAGGAGAGGGTTGTTTTTTTTTATTTTTATTTTGAATAAGGGGATGATGATGTCGCTCTTTGGATCAGAGAAAAATAGAAAGATAAAGAGGATAACACAGCAGACAATGAGGATAAGGTGAGAGAAAGATATATCCTCAGTGATATTGAGTAAACTGTATACAATGAGATAGGGGAGCATGATGATAAAGAAAAGAGGGGCTTAACTGAAAACGACTACATAATGTACAGGACAAGACTAAGCTGTTAGATGAATGAATTATTTAATGCTTTTCAAATTATCTCATTTGTTAGTTTATGCATATTACGTATGGTCATCTTTGTTTATTTTATAAATTCAATATTGATCTAATGTACAACTGCAGCTACCGTCGCATTCACATTTCACTATTATTTTCCATCATTTTTATCTATTTTATTTATCGATTATTGTTATTTTGTTTCAAGTATTTTTCTAAATAAATAAATGAATAAATAAATAAATAAATAAATAAACATTCAGAGATATATGTTTGAATACGTGTTTTTATTTTATATCCATCTGTCAGGACATCAAGTGTCAGGTAACTTGTGTAGACAGCTTTCAAAGTCAATCGACGATAAACTTATTCTAAAAAAATATTTAAAAATAAAATAAATAGAAAATGCATTTTACGGTGATGACAGTATCGAATAATCAATCGTGTTTATAAATTTAATTCTACACAGCTGATATTAATCATAAATTGTTTAATCAATTTTAATAAAAAAAAATTATTTCGATAAAAATAATTTAAATATTCAATTTTTAGTTATTAAAATTATTCATATCACAAATAATAGTTGATTTATTTGAGAGTATTTTTGATGCGATAGATTTTTTTAATTTCAAATTATCATTTGCTTGATTTTTTTTGTTTAAACTTATTTGTATTTATTTTTTATTGTTATTTATTTATGTTGTTTTTTCAGGTATTTAAAGAGTATTTTATCGTGATTTGTATCCTTATGCGGCTTTTAAAATTGAGCACCTCTCTGTCATCAGTTTTTTTATACGTATAGTTATGTGGATAACGGTCCCGGGGGTCGTTGTGGGGTTGCTTTTAGAGAGTCAACAGTTTTGGTGTACAGGGCATATCGTAGCGAGATATCCTCTGGAGAATGTCGGGACGTCTCGCCGGACGGACGCGTCTCTGATATCCAGGGCTTCTCTATACAACATATATATATTTTTTTTTTTATTTCTTTATCTAAATGACGTGTTTTTGAACCAGGCTTTATCTTGAAGAGGAGCCCGTTTTAATACGCATTCACTGATGGGGACACCCAATGTGCTCTCTCTAAAATACTTTCTTTTTTTCCTTTTTTTTTTTTTAAAAAATCATACAGGGTAATTCCCGAAAAACAACTCGTGTTATTAACACAAATTTTTTATTGAGATTATTTTTATTTTCACAAATAGAATGTTCTTTTTGTCGGAATCCAATTTTCTTTCTTTTTTAATAGCCTTAAGAGTGTTGATGTGCATATTAATATTTATAGTGTTAAATGTACAAACCTCCATTTCGTTCTTCTATTTTGAAACCATGTTTTAACTTGTGCATCAGTCATTTTTAATGACTTGGCAAGTGCTGCTCTTTCGGCTGATGCTAAATATTTTTGTTTATGAAAACGTTTTTCAAGTTCAGCAATTTGTAATCTTGTAAAACTTGTTCGTGGTTTCTTTCGTTTTGGTGGTGTTCTATTTTGATATGGATGTCCAATTCTTCTTGGGAATGCGCCTGCAACTAAATAAATTTAATGTTTTAATATTAAAATAATATTTTATTCATTCGCTAATAATTATTGTATATAATTTTTTTTGCTTTTATATTCGAGGGTTTTTTCGTTGGTGTTTGGATAATTTTTTATATTCATCTACCCTTTATGATCATTTCCAAAACACCTTTTTCAACATAATCATCAAATGTTTCCCTTTTATCAATTTATTTGATACTCATTTTGTTCTCAACACTTACGTCACTCCCTTATTATGATGATAATCCTGTACCAACCATTATACCCATTATATTATAAAACTCATAAACTCATTTCTTTATGTACAATGTAATTTATTCGTAATTACTTTTCGTTAAAAGTTAATAATACTCATCGTAGACAAGCTCATAATAATATTTCCACGAATCAACAAGTCTGATAAAATAAAATATTACTTTTTATTTTATTATAATCAATTATTTACTCTGAAAAATATTTTTCTTTCTTCTAAATATCACATTCTTTTACATTTACATTAATGAATTATGTCTAATATTTTTCATATTATGTAGCTTTTTTTATTTTAAATATTTTTAGCAAATTTATCAAATACATTTGTCACAGTTTTTATATTATTCGTTGAATACATGGATTATTTATTTATTTTTTTGGTTAACCATCATACACAAAGTTGGCGTGTTTCTAACGACACTCTAGCGACCAAAACACATCGAGGACATGAAAATAAAATAAATAATAATAAATATAATAATGGAAAAAAATATAAAAAATAGTCAAGTTGTTCATGCAGAGGGTGGACACAATAATATACACGTATATATAACGATAAAGATAATATAATAATTTTTTTTTTTTTGTTATTTCGCTTTGTATTTATAAAATATGAAGGATATTTCCTAGTAACAATGTACAAAGTGGTTATACATGACTCGTAAAAAAAATACCATGTTGAAAAGTTACCTTATTTATTGCTTAAACTGTATATTTTATAATTTTATAAATAATTCAATACTTTATTAGGCTTTTTTTTGTTACTCAATATTATAATCTAATTGAAAATTATTTATTTATTCAGCTTAAAATGAATTTATTATATTTTTAAATTTAATGAAATCTGCACAAGAATATAATATGTTATTATTAAGTCAAAAGACTTGATAAAAGATACATTTATGTTGTAAGCTATTGTGGTAAAAAGGGTAGTCATAAAAACAAGATGGTTACCATTGCCGCAAAATGGCTGACATAAATAAACGAAGCGTGTCAGTGGCCAACATGTAGGTGGTTACATGTATGTATTTTATACATTTTATACACACAAAATAAATATGAGTAAAGAGAAGTTGTCGGCTTCATGGTGCCGTCGGGGCTTTCCATGACTTATATATATAAAGTTTTGTCTCTCCAGAGTATGTGTATGAAAATTTGATACACAAACATGAAAAACTTTGACTCATTTTGATCATATCGAAAGAAAAACAAAAAGCTTTACCCAAGATTGGATATAACAATGTAACTAATCATTTTGCTGGTGGAAAAAATAAATAATTTTCTTATGAGATAGTTGAGACAAAAAAAAACAAGCTAACTGTGCTTATTTCGAAGAAAAATTCCATTTTTTTTCTTTTCTTTTTTGACTCTATTTTATCGTTTTGATATGAGGGAATAAAATTGAAAAAATAGGGGTATATTTTCAAGTCAGCAATTTGTTGATAAATATTTTATTTGACAAAAAAAAAATAATATTATTTTTCATAGATTACAATTAAATAAATAAATAAATAAATTTCAAAGTTTGAAATAGTCTCAAAAATACAATTTTAAGAAATGAAATTTTACAAAAAATTTATAAATCTTTAGCTTGAAATTTTTTTCAGGGGGTTGAATAGTAGCTGGGGGTAGTAAAAATAGAAAAAAAACTTTTAAAACTTATGTAGAAATTTAACAGAAAAGTAAATTAAAAAAATAAAAAGTACAAAGTAAATAAAAACTGCAAGTTATTTAACAATGTTTATAATTTAGTAGAGTGTAGTTAGACTAGCCTTGGTATATACAAAGAAAAAAATAAAAACCGCAAATAATAAAAACGAGTACAGATTCATCACGATATTAAAAAATTATAAGGGAAAAATATTTTGACCTACTGAGCTTGAGACATAACCTTTGTCGGTTTCACTATGTCACAATATTAAGCCACTATTTACCTTACAAATGAGTCAAGTTGTATGATGTTATTTACTTATATTTTTTATTTTTTTAAATTATGTAACATTTTACTGACAAACTAGGTATCTAATCAAAATATGACAGAAGAATTAGAGAAAGTCATTATTTTGTTGCTCACGTTTGACTGTATGTATCAAGAAGTAATAGAGATTGTGGCCTTCAAAGTAAATTGTTTTTTCTTTGTAGAAATGAAAATATAAATAATAATTCATGACTTGTTGCATATATAAATGTTCTATGTACTAAAATTACATGAACATATGCAAACACAGTAGCACAAAATCCACTTGGCCCAAGAATCATGACTCTTGTTGTCATGAATAATGAGAACAAACCAATTTAAAAACAAAACAATAGCAAATTATTATCACATGTCTTTACTCATTGATTATTTTATGATTAATAAATGAATAAATAAATGTATAATTATTTTTTTAATCAATAAAATATAATTATTATCTTGAATACTAAAAAAATTTTCCACACAAAAGAAATTCACACTTTTAAAATTATTTATATCTATTTAGCTAAATAAATATATTTATTTATTTTTTTTTCAAGTTATCAACAAACTAGTTTATTTGCTATTAGCAAAAGAGATTATAAATTTATATGTTGCATGACATGAACAATAAAATATAAAGTGTTGAGTTGGCGTAACGAGTCCCACGAGGAAAATTCTGTTGTTAATATTAATTGTCAAGCAGGATGTCATGAATTTTCCAGCCGTTTGATTTTTCAAAACATTTGAAAATTAACAACAGTCATCATCACTACATCCATGTGACAATGTAAATAATGTAAATAATATAAATAATATAAATAATACGGCTTTAATGAAAATGAATAGATAAAAAAAAAGCACATTGCTTTGTGTATAAATTATTGAGCATAAAAAAAAAAATATACTCGCGTGCAAATGTACACTATTCCATGTTTTTATTTCATTTATTTTTTATTTTCATATGCATATATGTATGTACCCCTGCACACGCATATATACTTAATATTATTTTCACGAAAAATTGTAAAATCGCTTTTACGATGATGCCGGTATATTAGGTACAAACATGTATGGAAATTATTTTTTTTTTTTCATTTTTTACTTTAACTATTTGTGTATGTTAAGTTGGAATAATATTGTTTTTGCTTACATAGATGGTAATTGAACCCTTAAATACATAACTGTCAGTTCTATAAGAATAACGCTTCCAAGACACAAGCGATTCGTAGAAAGGCCAATTCTCTTTCAATAAAATAACATGTAAGGCGCCATTTTGTAATGCTGCATAGTACAGACGTTTAACTTTTAACCATTCACATTTGAATAAATAAAAATTCATAACTTGATAATAAATAATTATAATTTGTTATTAAAAATAGGAATAACTATTATTCAAAAGTTTATAATAAAAAAAAATGATAATAATATGATATGATTCATTGAAAGCTTTTATTTCATTATTAAAAATTTGTTTCTTTATTTATTGTCATTATAATATGAAAATAAATATGATTATTTGAAAATTTATATTTGATGTAATAATGCAAATGGGTGATGGTAAAATTCAAGAGGGTTACTGATCATTTTTCAAGCTCATATATGTGAATATATATTTTACAAGTCGATATAAAACATGTGCCCTCTTGTTGAATATATCCAGTCTTATGTTCAACCGACCCTCAAGAAAATGTTGGATGATACTATTCATGCACACTGGTGACTCGCACATTATCGATATTACCAAAATGTGTCAATGAAAAATCGCATAAAATAAACAAATTACACATAAAAATATTTGATATTTATATAACAATATCAATTTAAATTTTGAAATAAACAAATAAATTTAAATTTGAAAAAGCAATACGTATAAAATTCTTTTGAAAAGCTTAATATTTGGAATACTTCGAAAGCTCAAAAGCTAAATGTTATTTCAAAAACAAAAGTGATGAATTAAAAATATTTTTAATAGTTATTTGAATGAAGTGAGTAATAGTTCGATAAACTCGTTTAAAATTTAAGGAATAAATTAATTTATTATTAAAAAAATGATTTTTTCTCGTTGAAATTTTCATTCAAATTAAACATAATAATTATTTTTTTGTATTTAATATAAAATGGCTTTTATAAATTTGATTTTCTTGGTATGTATGTGACTAAATGACCATATATACAAAATGAAAATTCAAAAGACACAATAATACCACAATCACGCAAGAAAAACACCTTTGAAATCTGTTTGCTGCGGTTTACCCATACTTGGTTTTACCAGAATTCACAACTTGTATAAATTGACTAAAAAAAAAAAAAAAAATAACATATATTTTTTCACCCTATTGTCCCTTATGGTTCACCATGGCATACAGTATTTTACTAAAATTCAAAATAATACTTATTTTTTAAAATAAAATCTCACGATTTAATACATTGTTAACAATTTTTTTTATTATATACATTAACTACTTTTCCATTATTATTTGAAAAATAAAATTTATTTTCAATGCTTCCACATCCTGTAATTTATTTTTTTTTTCATTCAAATGATTTATATCATTGTTGTTTTTATTCATGCGATTATTTTAATCACATAATACATTTATTTACATTTATTATTTAAATAAAAAAAATTGTTAATCAATTATCAATACTCCGGAGAATTTAATTTAAAATTATTAAAAACTTTGGGAATTGAATTTTTTGAAAAAGAAAAAAATATATACTGACATAAATATTATTTGGAATGTATGATTTTGTGATACGATAAAATTCACAGTGACATTTCGTATTTCTCCAGGGATTTTTATATACAGATATTATTTTTTTTTATGTAAAAAAATCGCAAATAGTATGCGGAAAGCCACATGGATAAATATGTTGTAAAATATAAATTGACAAATGGCAAAAGTATGGACCAAAGCGATTTGAAATATATTATGTTGGGGTTAGGGTTGAAATATTTTATACCAATACTTTTCCAGGGTCATCGCTTTTTATATCGACCCAGGGGATATTTTTTTTTGCTGTCATTTTACCGATTTATTACAAGCACAGAAATAAACTTTTTATATTCAAATTCGTCTGTATCTAAATTAAATAATATATTAAAAATAAAATTTCTAAAATCTAAATGACAACGATTTTCATAATTAAATTATAAATTTATATATTTTCATCGAATTTAAATTAAATTTAGCTTTTTTTATATTTAAAGAATTTATTGGCATAAAAAGCTTTGCAAATTTTTATATCAAAAAATATATTTTCCTTCTTTTAATTTAATTTTAATGATAAATTTTGAAATTAATTTTATCTTGTCTTTCAGTGGTTGTTCTATGGAAGTGTATGAATTAAGTTTTGATGGTGTTGACGTAGGATATACTCAGCTAATTGACTGTAGCAACATTAAAGTGAAGTCACGTTAATAATAAAACTACCCAAGTTGTCTTGAGTATCAGTATAAGCTCAAGTGTATTGTCTATTATCATGTATGTCTTATTTCTTCATGTATAACATTAAGATATAATATTGTGCTAGTGTGTAGTACAATATTAGTCGGTTGGTATGTAAATGATGATGAACGATCACTTTGCTTAACCTGAGTTTGCCACTTAAATAATACTGCAAAATCTAAAACTTGACTTTGCCTAAACGATCAGTCAACAGTATAATTCAACTTACAACACCCTGCCTCACTCTATGATCTATTTTTTGGGATTAATTACAATCAACAACGGTAATTATAATTAATTATTAACTAAACACCATATACGTTCTATTTATTTAACTTTTAGTCATTAAAAGAGTAAAAAAATTAATTTGCCATTATTAAAACGTAAAAGTATTTAACTGTTTTATTTATTTAATTTTTTATTTCAAAACACATTTATTTATGATTTTGTTTATCAAGGAGCAATGATAAATTAATTTTTTATTGTTTTTTATTTTATTTTTTAAAGACGAGATTAAAAAAAAAAAAGTTGAACAACTTTGTGAAGATTTTATGATGATAAATTATTATATACGATGATTGATGATGACAATAAAATTGACAATAAAGTATTTGTTAAATAAAAGAAAAATTAGATGTAAATAAAATAAAAAAATGGTCAACACAGAAAATCAAAAAGAATGATCATTGTAACGACGAATCATTGGTGAATTCGCAGTAGCCTCAGGTAAATTGCCTTATGCTTCCGTCGGCTTTGAGAAATCAAAAAGCCACACAAGGAATACATTGTCGTAATAATATAGCTGGATGTTATAAGATATACCAAGAATCACTTTCACAGAATAACGCACTAAAAGGATCCTCAATTTAACATTTTTATTGGAACAGGTAATAAAGCTACCGTTTGCTCCTCCCAATTAATATATGTATATAAAAAAATAAATAAAAATAATATAAAATTTATTATTTCATTTTAATATGTATATAATATTTTAGTCTATGATAATGATGATGATGATGATGATGATGATGATAATAATTTATCAAGTGTGTCAGAGAAACGTATTTGAAATAGAAATAAATTAGCGAAAATAAAAAAAAATATAAATATGTCTTTTGATTTTTATGGCTAGTATATCCGTTTTGTAGATCTATATTATGAATAATAATAATAATAAATAAATAAATAAATGAAAAAAACAGAGGCAATAATAAATAAATATAATAAAAGTGAGAATAATTTTCATTGACAGTTATTCTACGAAATTTATCAAGTTAAATAAAAAGTTTTTGAAGTATAAAAAAGCAAAAAAGTTAAGGTAAAAACGATTCATCTAGTTTTGTAGATAATATATATTGTTGGTCAGTTAAATTTATGTATTTTTGTCCGATTAGTTTGCACTCGTTCACAGACGATTACATAGTACCTTGCCAACTTTTTCCGGCCGTCTTAGCAAACTTAGACTTGTATACTTAATACTTTATGATCAGCCATTATGATTCTAGAAAGGCTTTGGTTAATTCAAAAGTCTCAAATTGTATCTACTCGTTAAAATTCTATATATTTTTCTTCTTTTTTATTCCGAGAAACAATTGTATTACAACAATTTAACAACACTTACATACGAATTATTTATATTTATACTTTTGTTATTTCAATTTGTGGTTTAGTTGTTTTCTAATAAAAATATTTCATTGATATATTTTATGAATTTAATATTTGTCAATTAAATTATACTTGGAATTATTAAAAATAAATGGATAATTATCTAATTGATTGATAATTTTATATTTATTATTAAAACAAAAATTAAAAGAAAAAAAAAAAATAATTTATTTTTTGATTTTTTTGACATATTTTTAATCATTTTTTTTTTTTAATTATCTACAAAAAATATATTTTCATTTTAAATATTTGATAAAAATATAAAAATAACAAATTGTTTTTTTTATCTAGAAAATAACAATAAATCATTTTGATAATTTTTTTTTCCAAAAAAATAATAAAATAAATTGATTGAATATTTGATAAAAATGAGACAAAAAAAATAACTAAATGATTATTAATAAAAAAAAAAAAAATATAAATAATAAAAACAAGTTATATTTATTTTTAACAATTCTCAGAGTTTTATTTTTTTTTGTTTAATTTTTTTGTTAAAAAAAAAAACTAGATAAAAAATATATATATATATAAAATATATATATACATATATGTAAAGAATGATTGAATGTTTCACTAATTGGTGTTTTGAATGTATTTACCTTCTAATTAATATATCTACCGTGTTACTACTGTTCTACACACGATTTTTTCATTTATTTTTTTTTATACTATATTTTTAATAGACTCATGTATATTATATTATTAATATATACACACATTGCCACAAACAAATCATTATGTATGTACAAGCGTGACAGCGTTCTTACTCACATTAGCACTTTCTTACTCATCTTTTTTTAATTTTTTCATCTGTAAATTATTTTTATCCAAGTATATGACCATCAACCTACCAAGAATTACATGTACAATTTCTCATAATAAAAAAAATAAAATTCTAATTATTTATATCTATTTTAAAGCTTTATACTTGTTAGAAATAAAAAAACAAAAAAAAAAAACAAAACACTAGTTGAAAATCATATTTGTAAAAAGGTAAATACCAAAATTAAAAAAAATAAAATTTAATTTAAAAAAATATGTGTGCAAAAAAACCACTTGATATTTTAATTTTCTTCTATTTAAATAAAATTTTTCCACTCGAAAAAAAAATAATTAACATTAAAGGAATTGAAAAACTAAAAAAATTAGTAGATAAATAATTGATTTTTACATTTAAAAAAAAAAAAAATTACAGTGAATGACTGAAAAAAAAAAAAATTGAGAGAAAAAATATATGGAATATACATCCGCTCTGAATTCAGGTGAATATAACATGGTCAATTGGACCAAGTGATGGTCCAAAAGAATTTTTCGTATAATGTCTGACATGATATGTCTGTTTCTACTTGCGCATTTGTACATATTTTTTTTCCTCTTCTTCTTCAAACACATCAAAAAAATAAATAAAAAATAAATAAACTGTGAGTGCGAAATTTCAATACAGTCAATATAAAAATACTCGTATAAATGTAAAGGATAGGGCATATTTCTCATCCAAAGTATGGAGTTTGTTGCAGTAGAATCTGTTTCAGGTTTTGGTCACGCGATGCCTTTTTTATTTTTTCTCTGCTTCCAAGTACCCGGTTATCCCTGGCCTCAGGCCAACTCACTTTGCCGCACACATATTAACATTAACATTTAAACCAAGTCTCAACAATATTATCTCAACTATATACATGGATTAAAATAGACACACACATAAAACTGGACGAATAATTATTATTTTTTCTTAATTTTGTGTGTTGAGAAAATAAAATTAAGAAAATAAAAAAATACAAAATATCATCGTGAAAATACTGACTGAATTATAACATCAAAAAATAATTTATTTTTTAAATTTTTCAACAACTTAGGACTTTGCTGATCAACGTGGACACATGCTGATCATGCGATTCGTTAAATAACTGACATTTAGTATTTTTATTATTTTTGAAATAAAAATTGCCAAGAAATTAAATGCCACTAAAAACTAAGCGTGCCAACAGATATTTTTATTTATTATTATTTTAATATTTTCTTGAGATGCGTATGTATGTATGTATGTATCTACAGACTGATGTATTCAGAGTGGATAATTTCATCGGTGCCGGAAATGAACAGCGGATGCTCGAGGATACTTTGTTGTAAGAGAAAAAAAAAAAAATTAGCTTGACCGTTCGAGTCGTAATGAGACTGATGAGAAAAAAAAAAAAGAATGTTATTCGAAAATAATTTTTAAATACATAAACGTTAAAGAGATGTGAAATTATATTTTTTTTTATTTAAAAAAAATTCATAGCCAACAACTGGAACAAATGTCTTCCTTACTTGATGATAATTTTTGTTAACTCGATGAAAATTCACGTGAAATAAATAGATAAGTTTTAATTTTATGAGTAAAATTTTAAAAGCTTGTCAAATTTATATGTAATATATATTTTTGTTAATAAAAATATAATATTTATTTGAAGTTGTTAAAAAAAGTGACAGAACATTCACTTTGTAAAATTGCATAACGATAAAAACGGTAGCAAAAAATTAAATAAATACATAAAATTAAAAAAAATTGATATCTAAATTATATTATTTATTTTCAAGGAAATAAATACTTGAGTATGAAAAAAAAATTAAACGAGTATATACTTGAATGAAAATTATATTGCTCAATATTAACGTTTAAAATTTGCGATAATTAAAATCAAAGCTACCGGTTAAAATCAAATGTACACAAACCAAGTCATTGAATCACATAATTGTCGAGATTGCTTCAAACCCAACGAGTTTGTAATACTTAAAATAAATAAAATTATTTTTAAAAAAGTAAAATTTTACTTGGAATATCATTTAAAAACATTGCAGCATCATCAAACTAAAAGTGAGATCATTTAAATGATAATTCCAATTAACGAATTTATTCTGTCATTATTTATCGAACCACTTTATCGGCATGAATTAAATGTCGATCGTGCAGAAACTTGTCGCGGTAATTATCCCACCCACTTAGATAAGAACAAAAATATAAATAAAAGAAAAAAAAAAAACATTATCAAGGCACTAAAAAAAATCGTGGACAAAAAAAAAGTTGAACAAATAAAAAATCTATTAAAACTAGAAAAAAATTATCTAGAAATTATTAAAATTATTTAGAAGAAAAAAACAAAATAGTTTTAATTAAATTTCAATAAAATTCTTACAGTGAAACTCATAAATTGACAACGATATTTTAAATTACAAACAATTAAATGATTGAAAAAAAAAAAATTAATAAACTCGTCAATGAAAAAATAATTATAAATTAACGACATTAATTTTCTTTTCAACTATATCAGTTGAATGATGGACACAAATCACGTCTGTTGAATGATAATTATTGTGGAATGCATTGTCGTGACAAGTAAAATTGAGTTTGTCTTGTATAAATCAGCACAAAGACTCGAGTTAAATCATTGTCTGACTATTCGTTGACCTGTACTATTAATTTTTTGTAATTCCCTGATTATTAAAATGATCATTTGATGAAAATGATCAATCCTCAACACTTAATAAATCATAGTTAAATAAATTAACCAAGTATAACATTTAAATATTTTTCATAATCTGTAGCGTGTATAAATATATTTTATCCTTCCGGCAAGTTGGCAAGTAACTGACTGTGTGCAGTACTACATACATCTGAAGAGAATAACTATCAAGTAATAATATTTTACTTGTATTTGTAAATACGATTTGACTCACGCCATGGCAATATAATACTAGCTTTCATTATCCGCACGAAAAACACGACATCAGGGGAATTTGCTTAAGTGTACTCTAATTACGTATTTCACACTGAGGCGCGGCATCAACTCTTACACTATCTTCTTTTTTGATTTTCATTCAAATTTATAATATAAATACTTAAATATATTTACATATGCACATGTCAGTCGAAATATTTTTAAAATTAAAAATTTATGTCAGCTCATTTCATTTGAGAAAAATAAAAGCATCATTCTCAAATATATTCGTCGTTTATAATATTACACATCCTCTTTTAAAGGATGAAATAAATTTATTTTATTTATTTATAATTTTTTTTTTTGTCCAAGACTTGAGGCTTGCAATAAAATCGTGTAATGTTAAAATGATAGTTATGATGCCAGTTTAAAATGAAAAATGTGTTTTCTCAGGATGAGGATATAATAATTATTCAATTATTTTATTTATATATTTTAAATGTTTTTAATATATATTATTTTTCTTACCAGCAAGACGATCTTTTAGATGTGGATGTGACTGAAGTGGATGAGCAGCAAGATTTGCTAATATACTTGCACGATGAAGACCAACAGCAGCTGCTTGTTGTTGACTATGTTGAAGTGCTTGAAGACTCCATGGTGATATTAGCCCTTGTGTTTGTAAATTATTATTGTTGTTGCTGTTGTTGTTGCTATTGCTATTATTGTTTTGACCATTTGAATTTTGTGGTCTGTGTGCTGGTACACGTATGACACTTGCACCACCAGTGTATAATAAACCAGATGCACCAGGAAATATTCTAAATGGTGATAATAAATCATTTGGATGCATTGCGGTATTATTATTTTGTCCAATTTCAGGTGTACTACCAGTGTCATCATCATCGTCATCTTTGTCTGATCGATCTTTGTCTTCAATATCACCATTCCATGATCTACGTCCATCTTCAATTTGTAAATGACGATTATTATTACTACGATCATCCCATACCCATGATGTTCTACGTTCTTTTTCACTATCTTGATCATCGGAACTTGGACTTTTATTATTTGTTATATTGTGATGATTGTTATCACCAAGCAAACGACTTATACTGAATGGATGACTACGAGGTGATGATGTATCATTTGTTAATGTTTTTGTATGAATTGGTGATGTTGAACAATCCGACGGTAATTCATTGTTATGATTGTCATTTGTATTAACATAATTACGTGGTGAACAACTGCGTGAATCAAGTTCATCAACATTTATTTCCTCAGAGGGATCAATGTCACTGTCACCGTGTTCTGACATGATGTTGATATTTTTTATATATACTTTTTTGATTTTATTATTGTCAGTTGTTTTTTTGTTGTTTTATTTTTATTTAATTAAGATTTTTTATTAGATTTTTAATTTTAATTAGATAATTTTGATAATTTGAAAATTACGGTAAGCATACGTGGCAATGAGTTATTGTCTTTTTACGTTTATTCGCGAATTTTTGTCCTGGTTGTTCGTCGGCCATTTTATGGGCCATAAAAATTTACAGTGGTTTTTCCAGGTAAGCTGGTAAGCATTCTATACTATTACTCTTTTTATTTTTTTATTTATCTTCAAAGTCTTTACTCAATGTACCACCAACGTTAAAAAATAAATATATAAATATTACCTTGTTTCTTCTACCCTATTATTCAGATGATAGCTACGTTTTATTTATAATTTTTTCTCTTGCAATTATCATACTTTCATTTATTTTTCAAGTTGTTCTATAATTGACTATTTTAATTTTTTAATTTTAACACTTACAATTCACAATCACTTATCTCAAGTATCCAGCAAAAAAAAAAAAAAGAAACTAAACAATTTTATTAAGATGAAAAAAATTGTTTTTTATATATAAAAAAAAAAGAATAAATCTTTACCACTTAATTATTAATAATTTCACCCATCACAATTGTTTTTTCAGATAGAAAAAAAATAAATAAAAATAAAAACTGTTCAGTTTATTTTATACAAATATATCCATCAATCAATCCATCAAGCACCTGTCACAATTTTCGTTAACAATTTCTTCAAAAAAACAGTACTTTATCACAAATTAGTTTAAAAAAAAAAAAAAAATTATCAACAGTCACAATTATTTGTATGCACAATATTTAATTACAATTTATATTTTCATATAAAAATTATAGTTGTAAATTAAATAAAACAATTAAAATGATTTTTTTTTTTTGTAGGATCTGGCTTGGCCGGTTCGTCGTGGAGAAGTGAGCTGGTTTAGCTTATTCTCACAACATAGAGCTCATCATAAACCAGGTGCTATAAACCCCCACTTAAACAAAGTCCATTTGTAATCGAATGGCCCTCAACAAACCCCATCACGCCCATTTACTCTTATCCGACCAATCCAGTCTTATTTTGGAACGCCCTATTTCACGTTCATTGGCTCAAATCAAATTGATACCCATTTAACATTTGTGCAAAATGCTGCTGGCGATCGCTTTTTAAAAATTTTTTTTTTTTTTTTTTAATCATTTTCTTGTATTATTTATTGGATTCGTCATATATATATATTTTTTTTCATTCTTTATTTCTTTACAGTACCTGCCTCTTACATTTGCACAAGTATGCTCGTTTCTTTTTTCCAAATTACACATCTCTTTATTCTCTCGACAAATTTTTCTCTGTTTTACCGTCAAACTATCCAATCTCGTTGTCTTTATTAAAATTTTTTAATTTTTTTATTTTCATTTCATCTCAAGGGCTTCCCCTTTCACGCTAACCACCCGCCTCGTCGTGTTTGCAATGTACCGTGGAAGCTGTGAGACTTAATTACGCGAATACTTTGAACGTAAGTTTATGTAATTTTATCTTTGTCTTTTTCATCTTATTTTTTTATTTTTTTTTTTTTCTCAAATAATATTTCTTATTTCTGAAACAATCGTATACTTTGGCTTTGGCATTGTGTGTCTTTCTTTTCCTTATTTTTTTAACCCTGGCCATTGCAACTTGATGGTGTGTATTTTATTTTCAAACATTCAAAAACCTGCACTTCAAAAATAAAACGAAAAGAAAAAAAAATGAAAAAATTGCCTGCTTCACCTTTTAAACATTTCTTTTTTTATTTTATACATATTTTTTTTTCTCTTCAAAGTATATATGTATCACCATAAGAGGCTGCTTCATGCATCTCACGTGAACAGACAACTTGAGATGCTTTAAATAATTTACAAAGTATATTTTTATTATTTTTTTTTTCTTAAACATTTCATGTATTTAAACGTACACCCAGTTACTTTTTATACTCAGGATAGAAAGATTATACTTTATGATGAAAAAAAAGTAACAATTTTATTTTTTTTTATTTTTCGAAGAAATTGGGATATGTGAAAAATATGATGTGAGTTTTATGCTTGACGATTGGCTGGTACCATACCGAAGGCTTATATTGTATGTGTTATTAAAATTATATTGTAAATATATAATTTTCGTTGTAATGCATTTCGCTAAGTTGAGGTTTTATATTGTGTTTTTGTATATACCCTCTGGCAAAGATTATGATGTACAGAATTTTTTTCCTCTTCATTGAGAGAAAGAGTGGAAAAAAAAGTTGTATGAGCAATAATACAATTGAACTCTTTCTTTTAAAAAAAAAAATATTTTCACTCTTTAATCTTTTTAATAAATATTTTAAAACATTTTATTATATTTCGTAGTAATAATTTTGTAGACTGTACAAGTATATCCCGTGAATTTATCCCCGATATTTACCGCTGCGTAACAGATTGCAATTTACGATCTAAATAGATATTTACACATAAAGCTGATGATGTCTATATGCAATTCAATTATATTAGTTTTATATTACCCCAGCAAGGTTACATTAAACAAGTGATCATTCGAGTCTTAATGTTTATTGGCTTCGATAGTTTTTCATATACACAAGTTTAATTATGAAAGTAAGTAGTTGATGAGGAGGCAGGGGGATGTTACTGCTGGAAATAATATATAACCGCACAATAATATTTGAATTACATAAATGCATTTTTATATAATTTTATTGGACGATAAAATCAAACGCTGTGGGCATACTGTGAATGTTTAAACTATGAAATTTCAATCAAACAGTTGCACTTTATACATGTGTATGTCTATCAAGTCTGAGGGGGTTTTTATTATTTAACAGAAATAAAAAAAATTATTTCAAAATATTAAATTACCAACTTGTTTACCAACTGCGCTCATTTCATTTATTTTATTTTTTAAAATTTCAAATATTAAATTTATTTATTTTTCATTACAGTTGAATGTCTTAAAATGACTTTCAAGGAGTGGTTAAATTGTATTTATATTTTGTTATTATTTTAAATGAGTTGAAAAATAACATCATGCTTATTTTTTTAATTAAAATAATTTTTTTCTTCTATATCCTTAAAGAAATATTTTATTGTAATTTTTTTTTATTGTATTTATAAAAATTTAGGGTTGAATTTTAGATAGTTCATGATAATCCTGTTTGAGAATAAATTTAGATGTCAAGAATGTCTTGTGTGTCACTTTGGCATTTTCACCATTTGAGGCATTATTAATTCATCGCAGACGAAAACCCTTTTTCCCGAAAAAAAAAAAAAAAAGAAATGAGCATATCCATATAAACGAAAATAACATCCATCGTCCCCTCGGTACAAAGTGTCACAAAAAGGAGAAAAAAAATAGCATATACAACATTTTGAAGGATGTTGACCGGACTTGAAAAAAAAGTAAATAAAATATGTGATGACAGAGGTTAAGTATATAAATTTTTAACTCAACTTTTGTAAAGTTTTTATTTAAAGTTGATTTGATGAAAGCACTGTATATATATTTTTAATTTTTAATCAATTTATTATTATTATATTTGAAAATTTTATGAGTTTTATTTATGATGTGTAATTAAAGTTATATGATGATTAAGAAATTATTTTTTTTTCTAATTATGATGATGTGATTAAATTGATTCATAAATATATTTTTTTCCCCTGATTGTTGTATGAAAATAGTGACATGTCAATCTTTCTCATGAATTTTTGTTGCTGCTGACTGTGCGACACCTCATTGATCTAACAATGTGTGCCTGTATTTAATTCCCAAGTGTCGTATACTCAAGGGGAATATATTGCTGGGCGTGTGATCAAAAATCAATCCCCCTGTAATTTTTATTTTCAATCGTATATATATTTATTTTCCCTTTTTCATATACAACTATATTAATATAGTTGTATATAAAAATATAATTTGGAGGCAGAAAAAAATTGAGGGGAATGGCATCTGGTGATCGGTTGATTGGCTTGTTGTGAAATTTAATCGTTGAAAGGGGAAATAATATTGTAAAGCAAGTGAAGATAGATTGAGAATGCTCATCGTCGGGTGCCACGAGTCTCAGTTACAGGTGATTGTTTGATCATTGTATTCATATAAATTATTCAAAATATAAAAAACAATTATTACAGCTCAATGTATAATCGACTTTTATCAATTAATCATCAAAGAGAATTTATTAATATTTTCAACTTGTTATTTTTTTAAAAGCCTTTTATTCATAGAAAAATATTTTTTTTCATCGAAATTTATGTTCGAAAATTAATTTATATGACTAAATTGAAAATTCTATTTTTAATAAATTATTTTTATATAATCAAATTTAAAAAAAAATACTTTATTGATGAAATATTTATTTATTGATTTTTTTTCATAATAGAGCTTTGTATTTTCATTTGAGCTTTTTTTTTGTTTCATTTATAATTAACTTGAAGAGTTTTTGAATTTTTTTTCAGTTGTATTTATTTGAATGAATTTTAATTTTAGTAACAATTGAGTTTTGCAGTATAGCCCTTGTAAATTAACCCACATTTCAGAGCATTTCAGAGTATATTATGTGTGAAAGTAGTGACCTCTGTGGTATATTATCGTGCGCCTTAATGCTCAAGCACTGTAAAGACTTGTAAACTCATTGCACATCAACCTTGGATTAATTTAAGTGTGTTCTGCATAAACACATAGTTTACCTACATACTCTCTTGGCATTTATTAATTCATTATTTCGTTGTGTTTTTTTTTTAAATTAAAAATTTATAATGGAAATTAAAAAAAAACAATGAAAAATATTTAGCTTTGTTTTACTGATCTGTTTGAAAAGTCTATAAGAGTATCGAACATAAAAATAAAACAAAAAAAAAAAATGATAAAAGAAAATATATAAAAATAAAATTCCCAAATGAATTTGTCGAGGTAAGGATATATATCTTTCGACAGTCTGCATCGAATAAACTCCAAGAAATCACCAATTACATAGTGAAGCTCAGAGTGTGCCGCAGTCTCCAAGGATTGCCGTGAAAGCCAAGAAGGTAAGTTTAGATCCCACATGGATTTCAAATCTTCTGCTGCTTTATTTTTATATTTTTTCTTCTTTAACTTCTTGTTCTAACAAGAAGTCAAAGAGAAATCGAAAAAAAATGATATAAATATCATCAAATTGATGTTTTTCTTTTTCGCATATTTCGATGCGGACGATGGAAAAAAAACCCACCGGTTGGAAAAAGGCTGATAATTTTTAGATGTAAATTTTTTTTGTTGGTATCAATATAGTCGTTGTTGATGGAACAATGCCAGCAGGTGGTAGTATACAATTGCGCAAAGTATTTTATTGCAAAATTTGCGACATGTATGTAGGTAGTGTTAGCTCGGGGGTTAAACATTTATTTAGTGCCCAGGGATTTTATCAAATTGAGGGTTTATCTACACATAGACGTATATAAACATTGAGATATTGAGTAGATACATACATGTATACATAGTCAAGTGATTCATTTATACATATCCAAAGAAATACAAACAAAAAAAATAGAATCTAAGTGGTTTTGGGGGTTGGTATTTGAAGGGGTGCGATAACTCGGTTAGCCAACCTACAACATCCGATTTGTATTCTATTCTGTGTTCCTTGAGTTTATTGCACAGTGTCTATTCTCTACCTCTTTATTTATTAATTTATAGTTTTTTTCTATTTTTATACACTGTCCCAAGTCATTTGCCAAAATATCAGTTTGTTTTTTTAATGTCAATTTAATTTATTAATCATTTTTTTTTCTTTTCATTAACTAAAAAAAATTATAACATTTTATTTATAATTTTTTTTACTATTTTTTACTATCTTATCATCATAAAAAAATTAGTAAAAAAAAAAAAAAAGGCAGCAAGTTAAAATCCGCATCTGGTGTGTTTTTAATATTTTTATTATATTTTTTCTCATGATTTTTTGATTGATTAACAGGCCACTGTTGGCGGTACTTGGCCAAGAGTATATAAAACTTTAAAAGATAAAAGAATATTTAATTCTCGTAGGCAGGTCTTCTACGAAGGGTGTTACACTACCCCTATATTTTTTTTATGATTATATATATTTTTTTTTCAACTTCCTTTAGACTTTTTAACTGTTACTTTCGTCGTTTTAATTTTTTTTCTTATTTCTTTTGGGACGACGGATAATTGCCTACACTTCTGTTCAAATTTAATTCTTCTTTTCTCGACTGAATCTCGCTTTTCGTTCTGTTCATCTTGAGGATTTTTTTCTCTGTAAAATTTTTTTTTTTTTTGTCTTAAAATGATTCTACTCGTCAGTCAGATAAATTGTTGTAAGTGGTAATATTTGTCAATTAACAGAAATATAATTTTTTTTATTTTTTCTTATTTTTCAATATAAAATTTATCCAATCAATTGACGTCCTTGATAAGTAAATTTCAAATAATCATCATAAATATTAATAAGTTAAATTGACTTGTTTTGTAATATTTTTTTTTAATTTCCCTTAATTATTCTCATTATAGCAATGACTTTGATAGAGCAAGAAAAAAAAAGTATATATATTATAATTTAAAGTTTTCTTTTCCCCTTTTACATACATATATTAATGGTGTCGAGCCCAAGGCATAAATAATCAGCTCTCCCGAGTTACGACGAAATTAATCCGTCCCAGTAAATTTACAGTGGGTATATCTCACTCCATCTTACACTTTCTGACTTGCAATTCCTTTTCTCAAATAAACCGCGTGCGGCTTGGTTTAAACTACAAGAGTTACGTCAAACCAAGAAAAAACAACTCGCATAATTAATTAACTCGTTGAGTAGAAATTATCTTGAATTATTATTTTCAACAAAAAAATAAAATATATACATTTACATTTCATTCAATTTGTTTATAAAAAAATATAAATATATAAATATCAAATAAATTTTCCATTTTAAATTGATATTTTTTTGATGACAATTAATTTTTTGTTTAATTACGAGAATAGGATAGTTTGTTAGTGGCGCGTGCGTTGTTTATGGAGATTGAAGGATCGAAAAAAAATATTTGATATGGACCATGTGATGTAATAAAGAGAAGGGCAAAAAATTTTATAAGAGGGTTATTCTCTCGATTTAATAGAAATACAATAGAGCTCGATGTGCAGTCCCATGGGAGGTAGACATGCTTTCCCCTGGATGGCACTTCGATGCCAACAAATAAATCAAACACCAATACGCTAAGTGGTTATGCCCGACGTTAACCAGACATCCTATATACTCACTTACACAATAGTTTTATTGAAAATAACTCGGGGATTTTTGTGTGAGTTTGTTTTATTCGCAAGTTATTTTTTTTTTCAAGAGATATACGCTGTGCGCGTGATTAAATTCGATTTAATTTCGACTGCACCCCTCCGACTGTCTCCGAAAAGTGTCCTTTTTTTTTTTCTCTTTACTACCCTCAATTGTCTTTTTTGTTTTCACCAATTTTGTTGGTTTTTTTTATTTTTATTATCTTCTGGTTCCACTTGCTAGCATATACATTGCTCCTCTGGGATACCAAGTGGTCTTTTTAATTTTCAACATATTGGCCTATCTTAAATTTAAGGCAATCTTTATTTATTTATTATTTTTTTTTCTCGCATATAGTTATCGAAAATTCACAGGGATAAAAAA
This sequence comes from Aphidius colemani, assembly GCA_030523065.1. Lineage (NCBI taxonomy): Eukaryota > Metazoa > Arthropoda > Insecta > Hymenoptera > Braconidae > Aphidius > Aphidius colemani. The sequence goes on from JAPYYR010000394.1 coordinate 28,692, forward strand.
AATACATACATTATTGAATTGAGAATTGAAATCACTTTGAAACACACTGACCGAGGGAAAGATTGAAAGAAAAAAAAATAAAAAAGTTAACAATGCAAAAGATATTGGGGCAAGTTATTTTATTTTTTAGCTATTGTTTTAATAATAAATGAATGTGCCAACGATTTTTTACTGGTTTGCTGCGATTTTTATTTTCCAGACAATTGTTTTGCTTAGATGCGGCTTTTTTAAAATTCACCATACAAATAAAAACAAAAAAAATAAACTAAAATGTCTGTAGGGATTGCCCGATTCAACGTTATCATAAATTATTTATCAAATAAAAAGAAAATAAAAAACACTTTGACTTTATATTATTGTTTTTTATTCTTTTTCATTTCTATTCTCCCTTAAACTTTTGAATTTGACATTTGAGAAACGACTCTTCACTCGAATTATCACAATGTCACTCGACAGTACAATGAAAAAATGACACAAGTCAATTTTTATATTTTAAAAAATAAATTGTAAATCAAAAACTTTTTAAAATATATAAAAAATAAAATATATATTCTATTATAGACACCCTTTATATGTATATATATCATATATGAAGGTAAAATAGTCGGCCATGTTTTCATTACAACAAGAATTGTACCGCACTTGATCATAATGTCTTCCACTCACTTTGCTGAAAGCAGTGATATTTCAACTTGTTCCAACTATAATTTTATTTCTTCCTATCTGTTTTACTCTCCCAGTTGATTTAATTTTTTACTTATTCATTTATATTCTCAAACAATAAATTACCCATATTATATTCATCACAGTACTTTCTTTTTTAAATAATCAAAAATATTTTATAAATAAAATTTTTTCATTAAATTACACAAAGAAAATATATAACTTTTTGGCCTCACTAAAGCTCTGCCAATTGTCTCAAAAGCTCCAACTTCAACTACCCCTAGCCAATAATGACATATTAAATATTAATCAACAAAAGATTTGGAATTTTTATTATTTTATTTTACGATTTACGTGACCAGAAACTAAAATGGCGCTCGAACAAACAAAAATAAACAAAGAAAAATAAAAAACTAAAAAAATCTTTTTTGAGAAGGAAAATAAAATACACGTGTGTTATATATTGTAACGTAATTAAGGCCAACCCCAAAATACAATTGCCACCCTTATTGTCCACTGTATTACATTATTTTCCACCCCAAAATATACAAAACATATATTAGCGGTTTTATACAGGTGAAATTTCACAACATTAATTTATTCCACAATGATTGTTATTGATATTATTATTATCTTTGTATATAACACTGTACAGTTGACTAAAATTTACCAACGATAATTGCATTTTCTAGAATCAATTAGACACATGCCATTAATTTTATAAATAATTAATTTATCCATGAGCATAAATGCACATACAACGATCTATTCAACTCGATAAAATTTATTTTTAAATATTCTAATAAATTATTTTAACACTTGATTTACATACATATTTATTTGAATCATCTAATAAAAAAATTATCGATTCAAATAAATGATAATTCAGTTAATAATTTCAATCAATGTTGAGTAGTTTTTTTTATTTTTTAACATAAAAATTAATTTTATTATTAAATTTGATAAATAAATTATGACATGCAATTTTTACAAGTAATTTGAATCAATTGGATTTCGAACTGATTGCATTTCGGATTATTTAGATTTCAAACAAATTGTATTTCGTATTTTTTGTATTTCTAACTATTTGCATTTCTAACTAATCGAATTTTGACTTATTTAGATTTCCAACTATTTCTATTTCGAATTATTTGTATTTTCAACTATTTGGATTTCGAACTTTTTGGCTGACTAGTTTATATTAAAATTGATAATTCTATTTCAGCTTATATTTTGTGGTTTATTAATGATTTATTTAAGAGGCAAATGCTGACGAGTCATTCGTATTAGGTTAACAGTGTCGCCAACGATTTGAACTAAATTATTCAATGAACTTTGCTCTAATCGATTGTTTAACGGGGATGATGTATAATCTCACAAAAAAAATATATTGGCAAGAATCAAATAAATAAAAGAAACAAGAAAAATAAATAAATTTTGTATACATTTTGTGGGCAATTGAGGGTAGCTCTATTTATTTATTTTTTTTGTGATAAAAAAAATGAAGAACAGTTGATTTGTTCTGGGTGAATTGAGGGTTGATTTTTGTTTTTCAAATGAATATGTATTATCAATGGCTTGAATGGATGTTATAACATAATCGTTGTTGAACGAAAAACGCGTTAAAATAATGCGCACAAGAAATATCGAGCTAGAAACTCATTAAGTCTTGCTCCGCCTTCGATGTTGAGCACAACATTGGCCAATAGGATACAACTTGAATCGAAATCGCGCGCCTCTTTGAACACACTTTATTCCTCAGCTCTTTTGCGAATATATGTATATAAAAGTACAAATATACCGTATTATTTACCTCATAAGTCTTGTACGTGATTTTAAAACATACGATTTGAATCTTCAGTTAATTAGTTTGTAAAATAAATATATATACAAGTCGAGAGAAATATATAATATAATAAACATTTTTTTTTCTTGTATTTCTTTTTTTTTTTTTAATAATTTGAATTATGTTTTAGTGGCATGTTAATTTTTCATTTTGTCAGATTTAATTTTATGTTATTTATTATGTTGATAATAATTTTTAAAATTATTTTTTAATATTTAATATTTTTTTTACCAACCGGATATTTAATTTTAATTTTTTTACTTTTAAATATTAATTTTTAATTAAGGATATCCTTTATTAATATCAGACACGTTATTGATTGAAATATATATTTTGAATAAATATAAATTGAAAAAAAGGAAAAATTTAATTTAAAATATGAAGAGAAATTAATTTTTAATTGAATTTTTTTTTCGATCATTTGATTAGTGAATTATATTAATCATTTATTCGGATGAATTTTGTAAATTATTAAAATAAATATTAAATTGAATTTTCAATAATTATATATGTATTTTTTTAATTGTAAAATATTTAAATTTTAATTGAATTTTTTATCATAATACTTGGAATTTAAATTTTGTTTAAACACTATTTGTTAACTGTAATTTTTTCTGTTATTATTTTAACGTATTTTCCGAGAAAAATATAAATAAATGAAAAAAATAAATTTTGCTATTTCAAAGGTTAGTTTTTTAGATCATATAAATGGCAAAATTTAAGGAAACTATTTTCCCATGTCATGTGATCCGTTGTTTCCAAGTACAATTACTTTCCCTAACTTGGAAAAATATTAGCACATAAAATAAATAAATAAAAAAAAAATTGCTTTTTGTTTTTTAACGATGCTATTGAGCTTTTCGATAGTAATATCATAAAAATATATAAGTAAAAGGAAATTTGAAGACTTAAATTTTGCATTCACTATATACATTATAAAATATATTTACCGTATTTATTATTTATACATTTATTTTTATTCACATCAAAGAAAATCGATTCAAAGAATTTATATTGAATTGAAGTTGAGTGGTTGAAATACATAAACTCGCAATTGACCATATCCAAACAAATAAAATATAAAAAATAAAAATAAAACAATTGACTTGAACGTATACACAAATCAATCACTTACAAAAAAAAATCATTATAATTTAATTAAAAATGTTTTTATTCACAATTTCATTACGATAATTTGGAAAACTGGTGAAAACATAAAATGAAAAATAATAAATCAATTTTCGACAATGTTAATTTTAGAAATCCTTGTAAATTATAGAACCAATCGGTATAACTGTCAAAAAACTCCCCCAATAAACTCAGTAAAACTCGATAAACATGATTTTTCAATTTATCGTTAATTACACCCGTTTGCAACTTTAAATATCTAAAATTCATTACAAAAATTTATTTTCAAATTTACAAATGATTCATCCGATAAATGTCGGGAATAATAAAATCCCTTAATCAATAAAAATCTAAAAAAATAATCCAACATGAAAAAATTAATATAAAATTCAAATGAAAATAATGGATCATTTTTTTTTCCTTTTTAATGTTAAAATATGTAAATAGATTCAGTATTTATTTGGCTGTAAATTACATGCGACCAATTGAAAAAATTATGACAAAAAAAGAACTAAATAAAATAATAATTTTGCCAGAATTATTATTTAAATTGTGCACCGATGTCGACAGTGGGTGGAGAGTAAAAAGCATAAATAAATAAATACCTATATATATGTGTATTTATAAGAAAATATGTATGAAAAAAAGAAAGAAATGAAAGAAAGAAAGAAATGAAAGATGAAGGGGTAATTGTTGTTGTAAATGAAATAATATGAAACGGGGCGAGGCTCGATATACGAATATAATCGTATACTTGAGTATATATTTTTCCAGCTATTTTATGATGGGGTTTTAAATAAACTCTTGGTACATACAAAAACACATACAAAACATATACATACATACAAAATATATATATATATGCTATTTCAATTGTAATGACTGGCTCGGTTAACTCTGCGAAAAGTAATAAGCCTCCAACGCTTTTTATATAATTTCTCATATTCATTCTCGAGGCAAACGAGATTCTACTTTTTTAAATAATTATTTTTATTATTAATATTGCATTTCTTTTTATATTTTTCATTTTTAAATAACAATTATTTATTATCATTATAATGTGTATGTAAATATGTGATTATTATTATTTTATTATATACAGTTTGAGTTTAAATTGAAAATAAAAGTTATCAAAATTTTTGAAATATATATAGGTAATTTGTGGGTGTAATGGATATATGTGGCTGATGTTGATATGAATCTAGGCTAATAAACCGACATTGAACGTAATTTTAAACTCATTTGTAGATAAACAAGGACCGCCCAAGTGAGCAACAAGCTACCACTAATTCAACCAGGTGCAACACCATGAATCAAACAAAGACGTCAACAATCTTCTTCAAAAAAAATATAATGAAAAATTGAAAAAAAAAAGGGTGGAGCGAATACACGTGCGTTCAATGACAAATTAGTTATACATATGTTTTTTTTATAAAAAAAAATTATATATATTTAAAAAAGAATAGAAAAAATTTGTGACTTTAATGTGATATTCATCTAATTACAGCAGTTTTCAAAAGAAGTGTCGTACCACCTACTTTGAATGTTTTCTTTTTCCGAAGTTTATTATTTTTTTTTTTTTTTTTTTTTTTTTTTTTTTTTTTTTTTTTTTTTTTTTTTTTTTTTTTTTTTTTTTTTTTTTTTTTTTTTTTTTTTTTTTT
>JAPYYR010000395.1:0-31508 GCA_030523065.1 Aphidius colemani
CATAAAAAAGAAGAGAAAACGTTCTTGGTGCTCAATATATGTTTTTGTTTTTTTAATCTTAATGTAAACAGTTTGACAAGCTTTTAGAAAAAAAAAAAACAAACGAGGTGGAATACACGAAATCAGAGAGAAGACTGAAGCAAGCGACTCAGAGGCAGTGATGGGTAATTCGACGATTTTTGGGGTATCATACAATCATACATATGATACGTATCATACTGCATAAAGTGTATTGAGGCAGCTATTGTCTGACGCATGCGCGAACATCAAGTTAATTCGAATTTTGTCAATAACGACGTGTGACGGTTTGTACCGACACATACAATTCAACTCATAAAATAAATTACAAATAATTTTCAATGTTTTTACCTTTCCCTTTTTAATTTTACCTTTGTTTGTTTTAACAAAAAAAAATAAGAAAAACTAAGGAATGAAAGAAAATATAATTCTTTTTTTATTCAGTAAAAGGTTAGTGCTCTGACTACAAGTACCTAAATTGTTATGTGGTAAATAAAGAAAAAAATAAAGTTATAATTTAAATAGTGTATTTATTTCAATTCCAAATAATTTATTGATTCCATTTATAGATCCTAATTTCATACAAATCAGGGCTCAATATACTTAGTTGGCAAGGTATTTACTAATGACTAAATTTTTTGCTTGCTGGATAGATTAGAGTTTATTATTGAAAAATTTGAATTTTTCAATAATACTGCCAGCTAACTATACGGTTACTTTTAATTACCAAATAAACTATTGTTTACTAAACTCTAATTTTCATTGACTAAACTTTAGCAAACTCTAATCTATCCAGCAGGCAAAAAATTTAGTCATTAGTAAATACCCTGCCAACTAAGTACATTGAGCCAAATCAGAGATAGTGCAGATTACCTAGTGATAAATCGTACTCTAGTGATAGTATCATTTTATTGTGGTACCTATGTATCATACATCTTCAATATCATACGCCTTGTATCATACATTAAAAGCGCTTCTATCTTTGAGTTTTCAAACTATTTCTACTGAGGCCCTTTTGCCTAATCGCCATCAATCGTCATTGTATATTTGGTGCCTGAAAGCAATATGTCAAAATAATATGTCAGCACACGAATTTATCAATAATAATTGGACACAACAAATAAATTATCATTATGAATGTATGTTTGATGAAAAAATTTTGAATCCTTATGTCTCAAATTCATAATAACAAACAATAAGAACCATTAACAAACATTATCAAAAATAACATTTTGGCAATTAACGCATCGGTACAACATTATTACAGGGTGAAATTGAAAAACGAAAAAAAAATTTTCATTAAACGAATGCACCCAATATCTGTCTTTCTCGTAATAATTTAAACAACGATAAAATTAATGAAGAAACAATTAACAAGTCTTCAATAGGAACATTTGTTAGTCGCAAGTTTTATTAAGGCCTCTTAAGGCCTCTGTGTTTTCTAGATTTTAGAGCAATTTGAGTCTTGTTTCGTTGTAAAATCAGCCTATATAAATACATATAAATAAAATATAAATGATCATTTTATTTGTGGTGATTTGTGGCAACTCGGCAAGTTGTTAAATTTATTTGGAGATGAATATGGATATATTTATTAATTAGTATTCTCTTAATTGTTGGGTTTCATCGACAAAAATAACTTTTTTCTATTTTGTCATTTAGTTAGTTAGTAGTTTTTTATTAACAATATAATTACTTATACAATATAAAATCGAACAAAAACAAATTGTGGCTTTGTGAACAACAGTGAACAAGATCCTCTTCCGCTGTTAACTGCTGTCAACCAACCATATTTTGTTTGTAAAGAAAGACAGTTTTGTCAATTTTTTATATTCAATCATACTTTAATTACACATAAATATTTTTATTACTTAAAACTAGGCTTTGATAAGTTCTGTGTGAGTTAATATTTATTTGTGTGCAATAACTTTTGGTGAAACCAATATATCATTATATATTATTTGTAAATGTTTTTGACGTGAAAATTTACACTGATATATTAATGCATGGACATAAATTGCTAATTTTTTTGCTGTTAATCTCTTAAAAAAATGGCGCCTGCATTGACTGTCGAGCAAGAGCAAGTAAGTTTTTGTCATTGACTATATATATTTTGACGTTTGTCGGTTTTAATATCCCACGAGATTTTCGGAGCAAAATGATTAGGTTTTTGAAATCAATCATTGCAATCAATTTTATGTCACTCGTATCATTAATGTAAATAATTAAAAATCAAGGTAAAAACTATGTCTGATAATGAAGCAGCTTTTATTGTCTAAACCTTAATACTGGTGTATCCAACAAGACACTATAGAATCCAAATAAAATAAACGCTTTTTTTTCCATTCAAACTCTTACTGATACTCATCAACAAGAAGAATTTATAGTCTCAAGTAACATGCTCACCAAGATACCACAAAAAATAAATAAAATGATTTCGATTTTTGTCAGTATTTTAGCGAGTAAATTGGATAGTGTTGTTGTCAAATTGTGATGACTTTTACTTCAAAGCCGATAATTGATTAACTTAATTGAACATACCTATATACTTCTACTTTGTTCCAATTGTAGGGAGTTCTATATTCATTATGAACACAAAGAACACAAGTTAGTATAGCCAAAGTGTCATTCAAGGCCATGCCTGCGGCAACCATAGAGTTGTATAATTACTTTTAACACAAATTTTAGCTGGCAAATCAAGAATAGAATAATAGAATTACCGACAAACTAAACAAGCCAAATTTAAAATACCTGAAATAATGTTTATTTTTTATTTTATTTTGACAAAACATCTCATAAACTTATTGGATTTAAAATGTATTTTCAATAAGAGTTACAAATTTACAAAATATTTTTATAATTTTTATTGTATGATTAATTTTAAATATATTTTTGTATCAGGTAACTAAAAAATTCATCGAAGCAGTTAATAAAAATCAGTCTAGTCCAGTTTCATGGAGTACAGCAGTTAAATTTTTATTAGCAAGAAAATTTGATATATCAAGAGCAATATCATTGTATGAGCAACATGAAGCTACAAGACGTCTAGAAAATCTTTTATCTCTTGTTCCATCACAAGAGCCACTTCGCAGTGAATTAAGAACTGGAAAATTCACAGTATTGGTAATATAATAGAAAATAATAAAAAAATAATAAAACGTTTATATTATTTCATTGAAGAATTCCATACAGATGAACTAGAGACATAAATATTTTACAAGAAATAAAATAATAATAAATCATTTTTAATCTCTAATCAATATTTTTGTAATTTTTAATACCAAAATTTCAATTCAACTAGCTCAACTGCCCAGTTCGTAAATTTTTCTTGGTTCATATTTAATAAATGAGAAAGTATTAATTTAATTTTTAAAGTTTTTAGTAAAGTGATGAAAAAATAATTACATTAGTTGAAACTTCCTGTAACTTAAAATTTGCATGACTAATATATATCCTTGTTATGTGAGTCACGTCAAAATCATGTCAAATAATTAAATAACAATAATTATTTATCATTTCAAAAATTATATTTTTAAAGCTTTATGAATTAAACATTTTAAAAATTTTATGATATTTATTGACGATAGTTTTACAGTTTTTTTAAAGGCATAAAACATTTTTTTGTTATGTGACAAATAATTACAACAATTACAACAATTTTCTCTATTTTTTTCAATGACTTTCGCTAACTTTCAGTGGTTTTTAAGTAATTCAATTATGACTTTCAATGACTCTTCATGACTTTCACTAATTTCCCATATTTTTTCATTTGACTGATTAGTTTTACAAGTAATTTGGAATTACATATGTCAGTTCCATGTTAAATTGAGTTTTTAAATATTTTTGTAAGGAGAAAAAAAGATCTTGTCAATCAGAAAATGTATGGATGATTTTAATTGATAACAAAGAAAAGATAAATTGAATCGACAGAAATATATTTCTGTGAGTTTTTAAACAATATATATTTTTAAATGCTCATTTATCGTTATATGTAGCCAAAATAGGATAAAATAATTCCGAAATGGGTGTTTAAAAAATATATTTTATCACTATTTGTTATTGAGATTTTACCAGTTTAATTAGAACTTGGATCTTCGAAATTTTGATAGTAAACTGCTGAAATTATTATTGTTTTTGGAAATTTAATTTTCATCTGTAAAGCATCATGTACACAATACAATTTTGTATTTTTTAACGAGTTTCGATTACGTGTTTTAGCCTTCGAGAGATTCATCAGGTGCGGCTATTGCTATTTTCACAGCTCATTTGCATATACCACAAGATACATCACACCAGACGACCTTGCAGGTCAGTATTCAACCTGTAAGCATTCATCCTTCCAAGATACTAATATTTTCTAATACTTGAAATCAATTTACTAAAAACAAATACTAATAATAAAAGCGTAGCTATTCATTTTTGCAATTAATACTTTTTTTCAATTTTGAATAAACAAATAAACATTCAGTCAGATAAATATCTTGGCTAAAAATTTAGCAAATATATTGATCATGTTACACTATTCAATACTCAATTCACTTGAACATTTAGTGGTATTTTTTTTTTTGTAGTTGTAGAAGTTTTATGTTGCTACAGTATTTTTGTTGACTCAATGACGATAATTATTGTATTCGTTGGGTCAAAACGAAGGACTATGAATGACGCTCTTTACTTTTGTAAGATAAAATTTATAATTTTTTATCCATCTGTGAATAAATTTTAAATCACAGCTTAAAAATTGCATCAAGCTTTCGTTATTCATTGATGAATTTTAATGTCTCAATCTGCAGATGTAATTATAATAATTTCTTTACCTCTTTTTTCATTTTCTAAGGTACATTTATTACGTTTTTTTTTTCGTTTTTCAGGGTATAGTTTATCAGCTTGATGCTGCACTGGAAAGTGTTGAAACACAACGTCATGGTTTAGTTTTTATTTATGATATGTCAGGCAGTAAATATCAGAATTTTGATTACGATTTATCTCAAAAAATTCTCACACTTTTAAAGGTAAAATTATTTTATAAATTAATTATAATTTATTGTTGTTTATAAGTGTAATTAAGTGTTATTTTTATTAACTTAAAAACATTGGTTTTTTCAAGTATATTAGTAATGCATGGCTAGACTGCTTGAGTGCCGTAAAAGTCGGGCAAAATAGAAGTCGTTTTATATTTGGTAAAACTGTGTGACGCTAATAAATGTAATACGGGAAAAAACATTAACAATATGCGCAGACTCATACTTGTCGACATCATACAGTATTCATTTTGTCAGTATAGTGGGATTATCTACATTTTGACAAAGTGCAAAAATGTTTGAATAAATTTTTCAATATTTTACAACTGAAGCTAAATAAGCTCTTTACTTGAATATGTTAAATTTTTTTAAATCATTTGTTACATATTTTTGATAAATTCATTGTAAATTTAAAAATTAGCCTAGTTTTTTCTTCTGTTATGTTACTCGGTCATTTTCACAGGTGACAAAAAATAAAAATCAAGTGTTATCGATTTAAGAAACCGTCGTTAAGAGTACTATAATATATGGATTATTATATACATTTTTTTTTTTATTTGAAAAGAAAAAAAATATATTTCAATTACATAGGCGATCGTAGGGTCATCGCAAAGATCATTGGTGTTGGTTCAAATTAAAGTAGAGGTGGAAAATAAATTATTAACACGACAGATATGAGAGATTGATGAGAAAAAATTATGTATAAAAATCATTACGTACAACTTGAATCAAATGTATACCTGTGACATTGTTGATTACTAAAAAGAAAATAATTTTCATTATTACATAATTATTCGTAATTTCATGGTAGTTGTATAATTAAATAATTTTTTTCTTTTAAAAAAAGAACTTTAGCATTTGTTTTCGACTAATTAAATTGGTCAATAATTTTAAAGTTCATCCACAAGTTATCTTAATAAACAAATGAATATTGTAAGCATTTAAATTGTTTTTTTTTTTTATTATTTTAACATTAAAAATAGTAATTTTACGTGCGAGTTAATCAACTTTAAATAATACTTGAAGAAAAAATTAAGTTAGAAATAAATTAGCATAATTTTCATATAAACTTTTAGCCTATTTTTAACGTAAAATAAAATAACACATAAACTGAAACATATGTAAACATAAAATAATGTTTTTTTTTTTGTTGCTTTAACATAGGGAGGCTACCCAGCAAAATTAAAAAAAGTGCTTATTGTCACAGCACCATTGTGGTTTAAAGCACCTTTTAAAATTCTTCGACTTTTTGTTAGAGAAAAATTACGTGATCGTGTATTTACTGTTTCATCACCACAATTAACACTTCACATACCACGTGAATCTTTACCAAAACCTCTAGGTGGAACATTGGAAATTCAGCATGAAGACTGGTTGTTGCATTGCTTCAAATCCATGACGAATCGAAGCGGCAGTGAATTTTGTGAGGTATTAAAATAATTATTATAATTATAATTTTTAAGTTTTAAACTTATCAGCAGTATTTTCTAAAGTTTATATATTTTTCTTTAGGTTAACCCTCATGTGGGTAATCCTTTGTCATCTACACTAAGATCTCCAAATAATCAAGAATCTCAAAATAAAAATATAAGCATTCCAACAACACCGACAAGTGAAAAATTTAATATTCAAAATAATAGTGATGTTGAGATAGCAAATAGAGATTGTTGGATAGCAAGTGATGAAGCACCATCACCAATTCAACCCCCATCATCAGCAAGTTCTGGCTTTAGTGATGATGATAGTTTACATGGAGATTTGGGTTTACAAGCAATAACAATTGAACAATTCATTGAAACAATACATACACGTGGTAGAGCTGGTCTACTTGCTGAGTATGCTGAAATTCGTCAACATCCACCAGATGGTTCATTTGAAATTGCAAAATTACGTTCAAATCAACCAAAAAATCGTTACAGAGATGTACTCTGTTATGATCATAGTCGTGTATGTTTATCACAAATTGATGACATCAATCAATCTGATTATATAAATGCAAATTTTGTTGATGGTTATAAACAAAAACATGCATTTATCAGTACTCAAGGACCATTACCAAAAACATGTTGTGATTTTTGGAGAATGGTTTGGGAACAACAAACACTTGTTATTGTCATGACAACAAGGTAAAATTTAATTTTATTATAATTTAAATTAATTAATAATAAAATTTACAATTTTTTTTCAGAGTTATTGAACGTGATTGTCCAAAATGCGCACAATATTGGGGATCTAAACTTGGTGATGAATTTTCTGCTGGTGATTTTACAGTTACAACATTGGAAGTAAATACAAATCCTGATTATACAATATCTACGCTTCTTTTAACTAATGACAAGGTGAGTAAATATTATTTAAATTGTTTTTCATACAATGAAAATTATCATTTATTTATGATTTTTTAATTTTCGTAGACTGAAGAAACACGAGAAGTTTCTCATATGCTGTATACTGCCTGGCCTGACTATGGAGTGCCACAATCAGCCAAAGCACTTCTTCAATTTTTATCTCTTGTCAGACAACAACAAAATAAATTATTAGCAAATAGAGGTGATACTTGGGCTGGTCATCCTCGAGGTCCACCAATTGTCGTGCATTGCAGTGCTGGTGTTGGCCGAACAGGTACTTTTTTTTTTTGTTAAATAAATTTAAAAAAAAAACTGTCAATTTTACATGATAATTATTAATTTTTTAGGAACATTTTGTACCTTAGACATTTGCATATCTCGTCTTGAAGATACTGGTACTGTTGATATACGTGGTACAGTTGAAAAAATAAGAGCACAACGTGCTTACAGTATTCAAATGCCTGATCAGTATGTATTTTGTCATCGTGCATTAGCAGAGTATGCTTTGTCAAGAGGTTTATTAAGTCAAAAATATCTTTCTATGCTACCACCAACAATTGAAGAAGATGCTGATTAAAATTTACCAAATTTGTATTTAAAAAAAAGAAACGTATTATAACCAATTGCACTCAATTGGACAAATTTATCCTTCAAAATTTTAATGGCCATTGAAGATAGTAATGTTTCAAACAATTTACAACATCTTTTGCTACTGTCAATCTATATAATTACTAAAGTTTCAATTGGTAATTATAATAATCATTTTGCCAATAATTTATTGAACAGATATCAAATTTCGTATTATTTATTATTTTCTTTTAATGAGTCATAAATTATTTAAACAAATTTTTATATTAAAATTATTTAGATTAATACAGATGTTTTTTAGATGATGAATTTTTCATGTACTATTACTATACATAGTCACAAAACTCAGTGTTCATTTTATGAGTGTACTTTCTCCTTTTTTTTTTTTTTTTTCAAAAGAAAAAAAATCTATATAGAATTATTTTATATCTTATTCTCTAGTTTTAAATGTAATGTGTGATGGTTTTCATGTTTGTCAAAAAAAATAAAATATAAAACAGCCAATTAAAAAAACCAAAAATATATAAAGAAAACATTCGATGCTGTTTTGGCCTTCAACAAATGTTCTAGTCTTAAAAAATCAGTAATAATTCAAGAACGTGAAGCGTTTTATTCTCTACTTTTAAATGTACGTTTATTTATATATTTTTTTTTTATATTAATTTCTAAAATGCAACATTTAATTTTTTGGTAAAAAATTGTATACATGTTTTTCATTTTTTTTAAAAAGAAAATGTTTCACATAAAATTATTAAAACTTTTGTGACCAAAGAGTGTAATAATTTATCAAGATTTTACCAGGCTGATGTATTTTTTAAATAAAACAATAAAAATGTAATTCATTAAATTTATAAATAAGCCGACTGAAAAAAAAAAAATTCTCAGTTAAAATGAGATAAATATTTGTGAGTGTAAATGAGTATAAATTAAAATTATTTCCAAATTTCATGAACGCTCTTTCTTCAATATTAAACTGTTTTACAGTTTAATAGAAAAAAAATAAATTAATTTGTATGTTTCTAGATTTATATTTAAAGAATATGCTATTTATGTTTGAAGAATATATTTACTTGAAAATACAAAAAGAAAAATGTATATATTCATCGAGAAAAACATCTGAAAAAATCATTAAAATTAGTGTCAAAAAAAAAAAAAACTTTATATTATAATTAAAAAAATTTAACAAAAAAATAATATGAATTATAATTATTGCATCTCCTGTTTAATTAAATTGTTTTTATTTCGATATTTTATTTGTTTATTTTAGCATAAAACGTTTCGAAACACAATTCGTTCATTGCCATTCAATGATAGTTAATGGCAAATGTGTTATTCTAAAGGTCAGTTTAATGACATACCGTTGACATTAGTGTGTAACAAAAAAAAAGAAACAAATAATATCTCAATGGAAAATCGAAAAGAAATTGATATAAAAATTCTTGATGACGATTGCCTTGCTGAAGTATTCACACATTTACCACTTAAAAAAAGAATAGAAATTGAAGAAGGTATCTATGATCAATTATTATTTTCAATTTGTGTTTGGTTGTAAATAAAAAATAAATAATTGTTACTGCATTGACCAAGACTGTATGCTTGAAAATCATCATCGAAAAGCTTTCAACAGATTTTTTTTTGTTCCAGTTTGCCAATGGTGGAAAGCTGTAGGCAGAAATTCATGGCATGATATTAAAAAACTGAAATTTTCAAAGTACCATAATAGTGACATGACACAGGAAGACATTGAAAAAATATTATTCAGGTGTGGATTTTTTTTGAAAAGTTTAGAAATTTGGGACAGATGTTACTCAAGTATATTACTTTCTGTTCAATCTTATTGTCCAAATCTTGAAAAATTAGTAGTTCAATTCGATGCATGGAACGGTGAACAACTTGCTAGTATTTTTTCAAATATGAAAAATTTACAACACATTAAATTTGATCTCGGTGGACGTTTTAATTATTTAAGTACACCATATTATTTTGCTGATGAATTAATCAAAGGAATAAGTCTAATTAATTCTTTAACTCATGTTGAGATTGATCATCGAACAAATATAAAAAATAGCTTTTTTTCACTTTTAAATTTAGAAAATTTAAAGTATTTAGATGTTCAACAATTAGATCATGTTAATGATAAATTTTTATTTGGTCTGTCAATTAATTGTAAAAAACTTCAAGATTTAAATATAAGTGGTTGTAAAAAAGTCACTAATTCTGGTCTTGAAAAATTAGCAAAATTAGAATTTTTAACAAATTTAAGAATTAAATTTCTTCCACATATAAAAGATACAATTTTTAGTGAATTTAGAAATTTAAAAAATGTATCCTGTGTTGGTTGTGCCAATGTAAATGATGTATCAATTCATAAATTATTAAAAAGTTCGAGAAATTTGGAACGACTTTATCTTAGAGAAACTCCAATAACTGTTAATACACTTTTATTTGCAAATGGTTTTACACGATATCGTACTAATAATATTGTTCTTATTTTAATTGTCAACAAATCATTGTATCATTTATTTAAAAAAATGTGTAAAAAACCATCAAAATTTATAAATATTTCATATGAATTACATATAGAAGATTTTTTTTTCTAAAAATTGTGTTAAATTTTTTTATCTATTTTTTTTTATCAGTGTAATAATTTGTTTGTACAAAAGGCATTTTTGTAACGATTGCTTCGTAAATTTTTCCTCTAACATCAATTAGTACCTTGGATCCAATTTTTCCTTGTTCTGGTGGAACATAACCCATGGCTATGGGTTTCTTGAGAGTTGGACTTCTACCACCAGAAGTTACAGCACCAATAACTTCACCATTTAATGATAAAATTGGAGTATTTTCTCTTGCTGCTGGACCATTTTCCAATGTCAATCCAATTCTCTTTTTGTCAACACCTTCTTTAATTTGCGATAATATTTTTTTAGCACCTGGAAAATCACCATTTGTTTTTCTTTGTCGTGCTGAAATAAAAAAAAATATATATTAAATAAACAATCTGTTTTTTTTTTAGTAAATTTATTACCAACAAGCCAACCAAGCCCTGCTTCAATTGGTGTTGTATTTTCATCAATGTCATGTCCATACAAACACAAACCAGCTTCTAATCTCAATGAATCTCTAGCACCAAGACCAGCAAGTTTAACATCAGTTGAATATAAAAATTTTTCAGCTAATATTTTAATATTATTTCCTTGTGAAGATATTTCAAATCCATCTTCTCCAGTATAACCACACCGGCTTATTCTACATTCCATTTTTAATATTTTAGTTTCAACTGAATTCATAAATTTTAATTTTGTCAAATCAATATCAACAAATGATTGAAGTATACCAGCTGCACTAGGTCCTTGTAAAGCAACAAGTCCATATTCAGTTGGATCAAAATGAATCACTGTAATTTGTTTGTCTTGAATTTCATATTCATTCTACAATTAAAAGGGTAAAAATTATGATAAAAATAAGACTAAATGAATCAATTATTCTCTTTAAAATTAATAGTTATTTTTACCTTACGTTTTTCGAAAATTTTCATGTCTTCATTTCTTCTACCAGCATTTGATACAACAAAAAATTTATTCTCACTGTCTTTTGTTATTATAAGATCATCAAGAATTCCACCATTGTCATTTGTAAATACTGTCAAAACAGATCCACCTTGATTGAGATTTTTTAAATCAGCAGTTGTAAGACTTTCTAAATATTCAGTAGCATTGTTTCCAGATATTTTTGTTTGAAGCATATGTCCAACGTCAAACAGTGATGCATTTGTTCTAGTATGTTGATGAGAAATTTCAATTGAATCTTCATACTTTAATGGAAGTAAAAAATCCGAAAAATTTACCATTTTGCCTAAACACATTAAATTTTTTTTTTTAATTATAAAGAAAAATGAGTATAAAATTTTTTAAATTACCATTATTTTTAACATGAAAATCATACATGCATGTTTTCTTGACTTCAGGTGAATTTGAAGAAATTTTTTTCACTTCAATTCGATTAAATTTGTATGCTCTGTTTAATAAGTACCATTGATGACATTTTGTTTTAAACATTTTTCACTGAAATTAAATTTTTTATGTTAATAATATGATGAATTTACAACGAGTGGTTTTCACATACTGATTTGATGAAAAAGTTAACACATGTAAATCGATTACAAGTTTGATTTATCATTTTATATTTAAAAAAAATTATAATATAAATTGATATGTGCGTAACAGAGGTCATCTACGTATTATCTCATATTGCATGATTATTTTTCAAGTAAACGGCCAGCAATAAACTGATATTTAATGATTTATTTTACTGTCTTTAAAGTAAATATTTTCATAGAAAATATGCACAGTTTATTTATTTTTTTACATTTAGTTTTTAATCTTTTTATCAGCAAAAAAATTTGAAGTAAACTTATTAAATTTATCGGAGAATTTAAACAGAATAAAATCAATAAAAACAACTTACCACAAAATGATGGGTCTAAAATTGAATTATAAATGATTTTTTATTTCAAATTTGCAATTTTGTTTGTAAAAAATTGTCTTACACAATGGTATTATTGAATTTTAATCTTTTTATTGATTGATAATAATAATAATCACACCAGAATATCGGTTTTTTTCACAGAAATTACCCGAGCATTTGCATTTATACATTTTCGTTTGTCACAAGTATAAAATTTTCACTTATTATTCTTTAAATAAATTCGACTTAGTTTTTTGTTGTCAAAGATTTTATCTCAATTATTAAATAATGACATTATGATCATGCAATACTCTGAACCGTAGAATGAGGAATGAAATTTCAACATTCCGAAAAAAATTTAAAGCATAGTGATAGTGAAATTCGAGTAAATAATTAGTATTTCATGGTTAACATATTATTTATCATCATTTATGTAATTTTTTTTTCTTTTCAACATCGTAGACTTTGTTTATCAATTGATTTTACGACTTTTCATCATTAACATTATCTACGATTTCACATTTTTTTTTTCTTTTTAACGCTTTTAATTTCAGTTTAATAGATAGCTAACATATCAAATTTCATTTCATCTACTTTTTATTTTTTTTTCTTTTTTTTCATTGTTAATGTATAATAATACAGCGAATGGTTTTTAAATTTATATTTCATCTGCACATGATTAAAAAAAAAAAAAAAAAACATGGAATTGTGCTGCACATAAATTGGCATTTTCTCTTTTGTGAATTGATTGATCAGATATACTCAGTGCGAATGATAATTACAATTCAAATCAGACAGAATTATTGTCATTAGAAGTTTGTTACAATTATTGTTTAATATTATATATAAATTCTTCTCTGACATAGAGTTTAATGCATTATTATTTTTTTTTTCATTTCACACTTTTATTATTTTGTGCATCGCAGCATTTATCAATCATTTTAACTAAAAAAAAACAGATATAAATAATAATAATTATTATAGTATTCACTGAATTTTAAATATTAATAAACAATGATGTTTTAAAACAAATTAATGTACAGTGGAATTAAATAATGTGAAAGCCAAATATATATTTTGTCTTTGATAAAGTGCTTACCTTCACAATTATATATTAATATATATTTTTTTTGTTTTACATTCACTTTATTTATGTGAAAATTAAAAAATAATACATGGATTACTTTTCAATAATCATTTTAATTAACTGGGATGTCTCGACTAGAAATAATAAAATTGTGTAATAATTTATAGCTATTTATTTGAAGTATATTAAGACTTCATGCTGTTTGATTCGTCAGATCGTCTTTCAGTACCAACAGTAAGTAAATTTGAAAATTCCATTTCCAGATGTTGTCGAGCCTAATAAATCAGGAAATTATTCCAATTAATTATTTATTCATTTGTTCAATAATAATAAATTATTTTAATGTAATGTAATATTTACTTGAGTATTTTGAGTTGGAATTTGAAGAGTCAAAGCAAATGAATTTGCATCAAAATTCTCGTCTAATGCAATCAATGCTCCATGTACACCAGATTCTAAAAGATGATTTCCATACTCCTGAAAAAAACAAAATACAATTATATATTAATCTTTTTATACATTAAATAACAGTAGTTTAATTTATTCTCATGATATTTTTTTGTATAAAATGACACGTTATGATGCAAATAATGTTACCTTTAAGCCAATCGATTGAACCCATCTAATTACACGTTCATTGCTCCACACTAAAACATCAGCATTTGCACTCTCTGCCATTCTTCTTCTATCCTCAAGTTGTTGTCTATCAAAGTTCAGTCTTTTTAAACATGATATACCATACTGGAGACTAGTTCTGTAAAAAACATAAAAAATTAACTCATTAATTGATTGTCAATTGATATAGTTTAAATATAAATAAAATATATTTATTATATTTTACCTATGGAAACTATCAACCATTCTTAATTGTCCACGAAGATCTTTTTTAGTAAGATGATCAAGCATTCGAGCATCAACAAGGCACTCCATGAAAGTTGTTCGATATTGAGGTAATCCCAAACTCGGTAACCAAACATTGCCAATCCATTCATGATTCATATCACCAAATGCTAAAGTTGTACGTGAAGTTTTTGGAGCAGATGGACTTGTTAATGATACCATTTCTTGTATTGCTAAACGAAGTTTTAGCCGATGAAGTGGATTACTTATACCAATTTCACGTTGAATTTCAGTATCACTTAATGCACTCATAATAGCTCCACTTTTAACATTAGCACGACAAGCAGCAACATACCAAGCTGGCATTCCTACCCATAATTCTAACCACGCCACTATTGTTGGTCCATTCCAAAGTGCAAAAGGTGTTCCTGCTTTCATTGCTTCACCCAAAAGTTCGTGTCTTGAAGAATCCAGCATACTATTTCATATAAAAATTAACAATATACATTATTAACTGTATGACCATAAGCATACGCTTTGTTATTTTTATCTTTCGTTATTTTTATGTATTACTTTTAGTGTCAATATATTTATACAATACCTTTTCTTTTTCCTTCGATCAAAATCATTTTTTCCACTGAGTGTACCAGGTAAAGAAATGTTATCACCGTAATCAGAATCCATTGTATTAGGACCACCCATTCCTGGTACATCACCAGGCATTGCTGTATCTTTACCTTTTATCTTTAATTGAAAAAAAAAAAAATATTATTAAATTTATTATAAAAGTAATAATAATTTAATTTGTTATACCTTTTCTTTTTTACTGAAAAATCTTCCAAGGCTACTTTTAATTCCTTTTTTCTTTTGTGCTGCTGCAACTGCTGCTG
The DNA here is from genome assembly GCA_030523065.1 of Aphidius colemani. Classification (NCBI taxonomy): domain Eukaryota; kingdom Metazoa; phylum Arthropoda; class Insecta; order Hymenoptera; family Braconidae; genus Aphidius; species Aphidius colemani. The sequence continues at coordinate 15,257 of JAPYYR010000395.1, forward strand.
CTGTTGCTGGACTCATTGTAACTTGCATATGTTGTAAGTGTAAACTTGACAATTGACCGATTGGAAGTCCCATACTGGCCAGGTGATTTTGATGCAAACTGTCTTGGCTACTGTGGCGTGAAGACAACGGTGAAGGAGGAGTAGTTCCAGAGTTCATTGTGTCGTTGTTGTGATGCCCATGCCTGTTTGCATGGAGGCACTAATCTAATCTCTATTTTTCTACTATAATTACTATCTATTTGGGTAATTTGATTTTGACTTTGACTAGCAAGAATTATCATTGCTTTGGACATGCATGACCAAGGACAATAAAAAGTTGACTAGGTTGGAAATTTGTCGTTCAAGTTTAATAAAAGCTTTTGTTAAATATCATTTATCTTAATAGAAAATTATTGTTTGGGATAAACAGCTTAAAAGTTTTCTTCATAAAAAAAATCGTAAAAGCTCTTTTCTTAACTGATACTATTGAAGCAAAATTACGTGAGTTTACTTGACTTGTTATAGCTTTACTTCAAAAAAGATTATAGAAAAATTAAGCAGAGATGCAATTAATTATTTCATTGATAAGATAAGTTATTAGTTGAAAGTTAAATTGGTCAAAATAATAAAACTTTCTAGGATTATAACAGTCCATTTTCTTACAAGCAACGAGTATCTTTCTTTACAAGCAAAATCAAATTGAGGTATTTTTTATTCAAGGTGTCTATTGATTCATCACAAATAACATACTTTTCACTAACTACAATATGAGTAAATTTTCTTTCTCATGTTGGGTTATTATCTACATTATTTACATATAATAGAGCAAGTTTTTTATGATTTAATTGTGAATGATAAGTAAGCGACTCTAATTGTTCATTAGACACCCTGATTTATTGAATAAATCTCAAATAAAAAAACTCATAATGAAATTGAAAATCGTATCGGTCATATAAAGAATATATTCATAACTGTTATGTACAAAATGAAATGAAAAATTTTTACTTGTACTGAATTACCCGGGTGTGTATTAAAATTCGAAAAATTGTTAATACAATTTATTTGTTTAATTTAATTGTTAATCAATTCGAGATTTATTCAACAATATGACCGATTCAAATCCAGCAATAGAGAAAGAAAGACAGGATTTTTGGCTGGAGTTGAACTATACTCATCAACAAAAACCCTCTTTGTTCATTTTTGAATTTGAATTAGTCTTATCACTAATGGTATGGTACTTTTAACATATCAACTAGCAACTTAAAATGTTATTATTAATTAAAAATATATTAAATAAATGATAGTTAACCTGTGTGCTGAGAAACCACTGGGAAATCCACTTTGACCGGTACGCCTTGATTTAGATAAAAAGAAACAAAAAAAAAAACAAATTTAGTTATTGTCAGTAGAAAAATTTTCTTCTGTGTCAAGCAATTTTTTGATGATGTTATTTAGGTGTATAAAATCAAGGAAAAAAAAATTTACCTTCTTAGTTCTTCTTGACTATGTGCTAGAGCTTGAACAACACGTTCAAGTCTTAATGATCTTGCTGTTAATGGTGACACTGCTTCACTTCCTCCACTTCCACCGCCACCACTGTCTCTTTCACTAACTGAATGTAATTCCTCACCCGACAACTGCAACTGCCACAGGCAGAATTTTTACTTTTGTCATTTTTATTTAAGAATTATTTACATATTATGTAGCAATGAATAAAACGAGTTAAATTTTCTCGTGTTAAATTTTATTTTAAAAAATAATAATATGTAAACAATGCTTATTAATCAATAGAACATTTTTATTGTTGGATAATTAATAACGTAATTCCTGAATGAATATCCATTTTTAACACTTCGATATGATTTGTAGAAACGTATTTCAAATACTTAAATATAAAAAGCTTTTGATTCTTGCTGCTTTGAGACTTTAAAACGATTCAAGGAATGATAAAAACAAGTAATGAACTGTCATCTATTAGATAAATTAAACCGAAATATGAACCGATTGAAATAATATCAACAATATCATTTAATAATTAATTTGCCAATAAATGATGTGTAAAGAAAATTAAACAAAAACAATTAAACAAACGAACCTGGCTTGCAGGTAAGGATTCAGACAGTTGTCCTGGGCTAACCAATGACGCTGCATACTGATGGAGATGAGCAGGTGACATTGAGGCCGGTGCCTAAAAAAACGGAATTTGATATTTCCATTTTCGATATGAGTTTGTGTGTTTATGTTGGAGCGTTAGTTTTTCACTGAATTATTTTATTCTAATCGCGCTTTTATTAAATAATTCAAGATGATAAAATAAATATTGAAAAATCGAAATAACGAAAAAAGTTTAGCATAAAAATATATGAACGTTATACAAATGAAATGAGTTAACCACTTAAGATTATGCCCGAAATATTAACTTGTATATTAATTTGTCGAAAAAATTGTTTCTTGGTATGTTAAATATGCTTAATTATTGAAAAATAAATTTCTTACCGTGTGATATTTGTGAAGATAATCTCTGTTTGGGCTATGATGGGATTTTGGTGTAGATCTTCCACTGAGTGGTGGTGAAGTACGTTCTAAACTTCGACCTCTTGTTAATAAATTCATATGTTCCAAACTTCCAACTCTTGATTCAAGTTCTTCAGCTCTTGCCTCAGTGCTTTGTTTTTCTTCTTGTATCAATCTAATTTCTATATTAATTGCATCTAATTGTTCTTGTAGCATCATTGCAAGTGTTTGTGCATCAGTATGACCAGATGGACTAATAACATCAGCAGCTGAACTGAATATACTTTCATTATCACCATCACCCTCAGCATCACTTGATACATCAAATGCTTGTTGTACATTTGCCAGTACATGAGCTTGTTGAAGTTTTTCCCATTCTTGTTCAGCGAGTGTTCTTGCAACATAACCCTTTGCTGAATCATCATCAATTAATCTTTTTGTTGATCTTCTTGGTAATGAATGAGTATCAAAACTACTGTGACTAGCACTTCTTGATGATGTTGGATCAATTGCATTTGGTGATAAACTTCTTGTTAATGCATCTGTTTGTTGTATATTAAATGCAATTTCTTGTTGTAACATTTGACGTTTTACATTGTCAATTTCTAAACGTGTTTTTCCTAATTCTTTTAATATTTCAGATTTTTCATTTTGTAAATCTTCAGCAATTTTTCTTGTCTTATCTAGCTCTTGTGTTAGTGCATTTTTTTCTTCTAACGCATGCATTCTTTCTTTCAAATGTACTTGTAATCTTTCATTGGATTCTGCAAAGTAAAAAATATTTTTAAAATTACAATAATTTAAAGTTGTTTTATTTAAAAATTATTTATTTTACCTGAAAGAAGTTTGTCAACTGTTGAACTTAAACGTGTATTGTGATCTTCATTCATTTTTAAACGTTGATTCAAACGCATTAACTCAGCATTTTTTTCTTCAAGTTGACCTTCTAGTCTTTGAATTCTGTCTTCTGCACTACCATGTCGTTCTTGCACCTGCTTGTTAGAAATTAACTTTTATTCATATATTTAAAGAAAAATATTTAACGTTCATTTTAATTTGACATTTATCAAATCCCTAATTTATTTTATTATATTGCTTATAATGTTAGACATGTACTCCCATAATCATACGTGTCATCCGGGAATTTTTAAATTTATTTCCAAATGGCACGTGTGCCGAATTTATTCTGTCAACTTTTAGCGTTACGTCAACTACTATTAAGATCACTTTTTCGTCCGTCTATAACTTTAATTTTGTTGAATAATTTTTAGATCTTCGTTATTGATCTCTCGGTTGGGGGTATATTTTTTTTCCAGTCATGAAAATGAAAAAAAAAAACCAGGGAAATCAAAATTTAATTTCTATAAAAAAACAGTTTGTCAAAGCAAGTCTTTTTTTTTAAATGTATTTCGTCTGTTAGGGTCTAGTTGCATCAATCGCCAGTTGAGAAAATTAATTTCTAGTCTGAATTAAATTTACCAATAACTTAAAATTGAAAATTTTGCTTTAAATTTTAATTATTTACACATAAAAATGACAGAAAATATGTCGTATTTTTTGTGCATGCGTAAAAAAAAAACATCAATGTCATCAAACTCAGTGTTTGTTTATTGCACTGGAGTGTTTATTTTTCGAAAATAATTTTCTTGAATTGAAATGATTATATTTTAACTAACATTTAACGAAAATTTGTAATGTTTGCTTGTTTAAAAAAATAATTGATTAAGTAAATTTATTGGCATTAAGCTGAGGAAAAAAAATAGCTTTAAACTGTAAGAAAAATTAAAAATATTAAAATGTTTCGACAACAAAATATTGAAAGAAAGAGGTTGCTGTTAAATTTAATAGCAAAATGCAACTGTAATGTTGTGGTTGAATGTCATGTTCAGTTTTTTTTTGTGATTCCCTGCGTACCTGATTGGGCCTCCTCACCTGGGTCAGTGTCTCCATTCTTGCTTTTAATTGTTCTTCAATTTCTGGCATTTTTGAAAATTGTGCCAACTTCTGCTCAGCAAGTTCCAATTTCTCTTGAATTGCTGATATTTTTTCTTCTTGGAGCTTTAATTATACAACAAAATTATAAACAAATTAGTTTTAACAAAATAAAACAATAGTTTTTACCTTGAGTTGAGCTTCTTTATGCTGTAATTCTTGCTCTAATTTTTCATTCAAATCATGTAAACTTGTTGATTCACGTTGAGCATTTAAATATCTTTTTTCCAAAGTTGCTATTCTTTCTTCTTGATCTTCTTTTTGAGCAACATTTTCACGAAGATCTCTCTGTAATTTAACATTTGTATCTTGGGTTTTTACTAGCTCTTTCTGTGCCTTTGAAAGTGTTTCTTCCAACTCAGAAACTCGTCCACCAAGATCACTGGCTCTTCGCTGCCATGCAGTAAGTTCAGAATTCTAAAAAAATTATATTAACATTTTTATTATTCAATTAATTGTGTGATAAATTTTTATAAATATATTTTTTTTTTTAAATATGAGCTTTGCCTTAGTCGTATGAATATCATCAGATTGGCCATTTTCTTTTGGCCTTTCATCTAGATTCTTTGGTGGATGTCCACTTATTTTATATTGTTGAAGCTAAAATAAATGAATTAATAATCAATTATTTAACTTTAATGATTGAAAATTTTATATTAAAAGAAATTTAACCTCTTCCTTGGTACGTGAAAGCTCTTCTTCTAAGGTAGTGTTGCGTTCCAATGCCATTTTCAATCGCTCTCTCACCTTAAAAATAATACATTTTTTTGTTGAAACAAAATATCTTCTTAATTATAATTGAATTATTTAATATATTTAAAAACAGACTTTTTCATCCAGTGCCTTATGATGCTCAAAAAGACTCTTTAAAGCTTTGAGAACTTCAACTTCAGATGATACTCCAGATTGTGCAGCAGCTTGTCTCTTGACAACTGTCATTCTCAATGATCGTTCATGACGTGAAACAAGACATTCAAGATGTTCAAGTAATAACTAAAAATACCAATGAATAAATATTAAATTAATTTATTATATAATATTCATCCTGATGAAAATATTTTCATGTGAATATTCGTTAAATTTACACTACTGTCAGGCTAAATGTAAAGAAGAAATTAATTTTTTTCCTTCTACAAAAGTAAATGAATATTTAGCAATTGTTTAAAAAAAAAATTATACGTTTTTTTATTTTTTTTAAATGATTTAATGTAAAAAATCACGAGTTTAAGATACCCCTGTTTTCTCATTATCTTCAAGTATTCACGCCGTTTTAATCTCATTTTTTATTTGTACTTTCAAGAGCATGAAAAAATGAGATAAATTGGATACATTTAATCATCTTTAATACAAAATTATGTTTACTTTTAGTGTGACAATATATTTTCATTGTCAGAATTAAATAGATTGAATAGGATATTTGTCTTTTTCAACACAAAATACTTTTGTTAATAAACATACCCGAGTATTATTACGTTCTGCTTTTAATTCTGATATTTCTTCTTCACGTTCGAGAATGCTTTCACGAGCAGATGATAATTCTTTCGTGAGTGAAGAAAATTCCTGTAACAATTTTGTAAAATATACATTACATCTATTTTTTTTAAAACATAAAACATACATATTATTTTTGTAAATGACAAACTAGGTACACGCCTAGATAGTCATTCAATTGATTGAATAAATTATGGAGTTATTTTAACAATGTGCTAATTCAATGTGGTACCACCCACATAGAAACTTTGAATATCCAATCATTCTCTTGTTATCTATCATGTTTGTACACATTACCTTTGATTTTAAACAATAGTAAGTGCTTTTACCACATACGCTAGCGCTTGTTGGGTCATTTTTTTTCTTTTTTTTTGTTCATGAAATACAGTGTCTAATACACTTGGAAAATGTAATTTTAAATTACCATTTTCCCTGAATGTTAAACATCAACTTTGTTGCTATAAATAACATTTAAACAACAATTAAAATACAATCAAAATATATGAATGTACCACTTGACGCATGTAATAATTATAAACATAAAAAACTTGTTTACCTTTGACATTTTTATAAACAAGTTTATTATGCAATTAACAATAAATATAATAATTACCTGAGGAATATTAGCATTAAGCTGGCGATTAAGAGCATCACGTTCTTTTTCAACGTCTTGAAGTCTTCCTTCAGCATCTTGAAGTCTTTCTTGACTTTCACGCAATGAATCCATGAGCTTATCTCGCTCATCGAGCATTGACACCATGAGTTGCTCAAAATTTGCATCTTCACCAGAAAATTGTGAACTTCTTTGGCTAATACTGTCTTCAGCGATTGTTGGCATTACATCACACATCATATTCCACATGATATTATAACTTACTTATCACTCAATCGCAATAAACACACACATTCACTACTTGATTTTTTTTTTCTAATTATTAAAACACTTTGATTGACATTTTCTTTTGGTTTTGGTTATTTATTTATTCTTTTATTTATCAATCATTTACTTGAAAACAAATTCAAAATACTATTTTTATTGTTGTTATTTTGATAAATATTCACCGCTATTCGTTCCATGGATGCTTTTAAATATATTTATATTTATATTATTGATAATTGTTTAAGTATACCGGTGAAAAACTTGTGCAGCTCCTATTGATATCTACGTTATCATCGTTTTACTGAAACACATAACATCCATCATTACAACAAAACATCTATAATGTTTATTCTATAGACACACTTGAAGCAATAGAAATTAATAATCAAAATAATAATAATAAACTTACATAAACAAAAAAACAATTAAATAACAAACTTTCTTTTGGAAAAATAAATTTTCTTCAGTCGTCAAATGTTGATGTGTATTAAAGCGAAAAAAAAAAAAAAAAAAAAAAAAAAGAATGTTTTTTGTTATTGTTACATATTACACTATTATCAAACTTATAGGAAAATATATTTATTATGTGATTAAAAAAGAGACAAAAAATATTTGTATGAAAAATGGTTGTAATGGTTTTAGAAATTTTTTTTTTTTGATATTTAAGTGGATGAATATAAAGTGGTTTATCTTAATATTCACCAGTAATTTAATTTGTATTAACTTTAAGTATATTTCTTTAATTTTCACGATATTAAAAAAACTCTAAATAAGCGAAAAAAAAAACACCAAACTGACACACCTACGACTATTACTACTGCCCAGTTTTTCTACTGTATGCTACTGTACATATATGTATATATGTACTATACTCCAGTTCCAATAATGACGCCATTTTGTAATGTGACGTCAGGATTATAACTTGCTTGCCGAGTTGTAACGAAAATACACGAACTTAATCGAAAGGATAACTTATCTTACATACACGTTGTTTACAGCGGAAATTTGAAACATTTATTTTTCATTTTTAATCAGTTTTATGATATTGTCATTATCAATTTTTACAATTAATATTTAATCATGAAATTTATTATTATTTAAGTCTTGTTTTATGAATTACAAATGATTTTTGAATAAAAATTTGTAACCTAATTTGAAAAACAATGTTATTTGTATTTATTATTAATTAATTTTATATTTTTAATTATTATTGTTATTAAAATTAAATTCTAATTGGATGTAATTTAATGGTAAAATATTAGTAGCTAAATTTTTTGTAGGATTAAATTTTTACTGTTATAAAAAATGAAGGTTATAACTGAGACTGCGCATGATAGTTTGATGATCAATACTTGGACCTTATCAATTTCAGGAGAGACTGCAATTCATTGTATTATTTGGTCCAGTTTAATTTGAGAGACATTGATATACAGAATGGTGTCACCAGATCATGTTTGTTATAGAAAACATAAAAGTATATTAAATAAATTTATCTTGTGTTTATATTTTGTAAAATTGTGTCTATTATCAATTAAATTTTCTATTATTTTTTTGAAACAGTTCTCAATGAAGACTTGGATTCTGAAGAAACAATTGAGGATATATCAGAATCTGTGGATGATCTTAGAGAGCGTCTAGCAAATGTTAAAAGAATGATGAAAGAACAAAGTGGCTATACACTTGGAGATATATCAGCTAAAAAAGAAAAAATAAGAACTGATGTTATTGATGGAAATTTTTTGTCTCTTATTTTTGGTGGAGTATTTGTGGTCGTTGTAAGTGCAAGTGCTTGGGCATTTTACAATCTTTATAATGCTGTTCTAAAAAAATTTCCATCGCAACATACAGAATTGTAATTTTTATTTTTTATATAAATTTTTTTTGTAATTTTAAAATTTTAACATTTTTTTAAATCTTATAATCATGTATCGAAACAATATTCATATTCTTAATTTATTAAATACATTTTTTCTGTATGTGAATTGTCAAAAAGTATTTAAAAATTTATCAATTATTTAATTAATTATCTTTGGTAAATAATTACATTGTGATTTTTAAATTCACCTGTTGTAATTCGAAAATGATTTCACGATATAATTTTTTGGTTTTGACTTATGAAAAACAGTAATTGGCAAATTGTATTTAAATTTTTTTATATATATTTATATCTGCAAGAGATGATTTTATTCCTTTTGTTTTTTATTTTTGAAATGATAAGTTTTTAAACTATTCAAAAATTCAATTACATGTAAGAAGTTATAATAAAAAGTAAAATTGGTGAAAATTATAAAAGCAGAGTATTGAATACATCTTTGTTATGGAAAAAAAATTTTATAATTATATAGCTCTTAAGCGATATGAGTGCTATATTATGTTTCATAAAATTATGTATGGGGTTTCTCTTACAGAAGCCAGATGAAAACATATATATGTGTCACCATATGTCTTCAATAGTTTTTATTTGTGCACTTTGGAATTAGATCAATCTTTTTTGTTCTATATAAAATTCAATTAGCAAATAATGGGAAGAAAATCAACATCAAAACAATCTTATAATTTTTTAACAGGGCATCGGGGAAAAGAAACGGAGATATCTTATGAATTTAGAGGCCTTACCTAGTGGGTGAAACTGAATTATTGTGCGCTTGATGAATTTTTAGTTTTCTATGACCATCATTTATTACATCACTAAATGAAGAAAAAAACAAAAGCTGTTAGTATAAAGTACAAGTTCCTCTGAATTGTCAAAAGTGATCACTATCGACTCATTTACACGATGATTGAAATATAAAATAGAACTCTATTCTTCATGTTTTAAAAAGTAAAACAAAAGGATCAAATTTTTCGTTTTTTTCTAAATTGGATTGCTCTGTTACTTCAAAATTTAGTAAAAAATTAAATACGCATCAAAATTAAGTTGTTTAAGGTATCTAATAGAGTGTGTTTTTAAATAAAGAAAAATGTGTAGAAAAATTTCAAGTTAAACAATATTTAATTACCTAATATTAACATATTACTATAATAATAATTATTAAAAAAAATAATTTTTATTGAGGATCATGTGGAAGCTTAAAACCAACAAGATCAGCAGTTTCACGAACACTTCGCTCTCCTTTTCCAGCATAATTTTCAACTATGTCCTTATAAAGTTTTTGTGAACCAAGATAAAATTTATATGTATCTGCCAAATGTGTAAGTTCTTCACGAGCTTTGCAAAGAGTTTCTGATGTTTCTTTATGTGCTCGTGCCTGTTCCATAATATATCGTACCATAATATTATCTTTGGCATGTAATTCTTTCGTTGTTGAACGAACACCATGAATTAATGAACGAATTAAATTTAACTCTGCTTTCATTTTGTTGTCTAAAATGTTTGTTAATAAAGATTAATAACACTAACAATTCTTCGTATTCTACAATAATTATAACACTGTCATTAACACATGAAAAATTTTAATAAAAATTGACTATTTTCAAGCTAAAAGATAAACAATTTAATTAGCATTTACCTGTATAGTTATTAGTATCACAATTGCTTCTTATTCTTTATCGAAAGCAACGATAAATATTTATTTCTGTAAATTATTGTATTATTATTGCAATTTATTGTAATGATAACAAACAATTAAAAAATTATGTCGAAGTAAGGTTATGTTTATTAAATCTATTTATTTATCTCAGTTTTGTTTAGAAGATGGCGCTTCCATCTTATTCTTGTAATAAAATCTCAAGTCCCTAGATTTATCTAGGGACTTTGGAAGAGAGCAATAGAAAAACAGTGAAAATGGACTTTAGAATATATACAAATACACTACATATGTACAAAGTATACATATATATGTAAATATAATATGTACATAAAATTTTATAAATATATAAATACTTTGTTATGTACTGCAGTTATTTTCATCCTTCATGATACTTCATGTACAGTAGATGATGTTTTTTTAAATACAGTTATTGAAATAATGTTTAATACTTTCATTCGAAGTTGCATTCTGACAACGTAGCAGCCGGCATTATATTTATTATATATATTTTCGGTGCTAGAAAATATCTAGAAAAAAAAAAAAAGTGTTGACTAACGTTCATAGAAGTGACTGGGCTAGCTGCCAATAAAGAGTGCAATTATAATTTTACAAACAAAAATACAATGTAATATTGTGAAAAATTTAAAAAATATATATATATCTACTCATCAATTATTTATTAAAGTAAAACAATAGATAAATATTTTTAACAAGCAATAATAAATTATAACAAAGAAAAATTAAATGTCAAAAGTTTCCAAGTTGAACTTCTAGAAACTACAGTGCCAGTTCAACTTTCAATACGTCATTGTCGACAATTCGATGAGTATCATCATTTGGTGTCATCATAAATCCTTCTAGTAAGAAAATTAAATTATTAAATCATTTTCATATTATTTTTAAAATCATTCTAACATGCTCCTAAAAAATTTACAAATAGGCACATTTTTTCTTTGTCTGCTCTTTTTTAGTAAAATATAATAACAATAGAATCCAGCTTTTTTTTTTTACTCACATTGTTTAATAAATAAATAATCATATCGGTGTCAAATGCAGCTATCAAGATGTCATTGACATTTAATATCTATTGCAAAACAAAAATGTTTAGTTATTTTAAGACAAAAAATTTAACAAAGACCAAAGTCATCAATTAATTCAATCCACAAATCCTGCATTTCAATTAATTTATATTTTAAAAGTAAAGAATTAAAATAGACTAATTATTGTTAATGTAGTTACTCAAAGTAACAAAGGTATTTGTCAAATTTTAAAAATGGCTAAACAAATTAAATTGTTGTTTGCTAAAATATTTTTTTTCACTTGATGATTGTTGGTACTAAAGAACTTCAAGGATCCAGTATTTTTTTTATGACCTTGATACCATTGAAATATGTGATATAGAAAAAGTCACTTAATGCCTCAAAGTAGTATGATTATAAAAAAAAAAATATAGTAAATTATCTTGTTCAATTGGAAAATATGTACAATCTTTTAAATCAAAAATTTAATTTGGTACCAGAGCCAGTCAATTACAAATATTTGGAAAGTTCAGCTTGACAAAATTACTCATAACATTGATGAATAAATTTTTGACATAAATGCATAATTTTCTTGCTCTTTGATATATTTTTTTTGATAAAAATAGAAACGATCAGTGAAGTCTGTTATAATTCTCAGTATGTGGTATAAACACAACATGTTTTTCATAGCTAAATGACACTAAAGTGTCACTGCAGTTCATTGACTAGTTAAACGTCAAAAAATTAAAAAAAAATTATCAACATAGCTAAAAGACGTTTAAGTAATGTTAATTAACATTATCATTGTCTGAAAAAAATTATAATCAACCTGAAGACAAAAACAATTTATCAGCTTATCTGTAAATTCATAGATAGCTTGTAAAAATGTCACAGATTGGATTTGAACCCAGTACTTTCCAAGTTATGAAAAATAATTACAAAAAAATATCATTATGTTTTTATTTAGCATGTTTTTCTTCTTTTATGTATTCATAAAGTTCAGTGAATCAATTGACTTATTTATTATTTTTTTTAGAATCAAGACAGAGAAAAATTACAAAAACAAAATGGTGTCGACTCGACAATCAAGTAATATAGGCAGTGGGAGCAGTTCGGGAAGAACAAGTGAATCTGTTGAGACTGGATTAACTCGAAAAAATCAAACTAATCATGGAAATACTTCACAATTATCATCGGAATCAATACCAGTTCAACGATGCAATCTTCTTGATTTACCTGTTGAGCTGCTTGAAAAAATAACAACTCATCTGGACTTCAATACTGTTGCCAACCTACGCCTGGTTTGTTAATAAAAACACCAATAATAAGTTAAAATATTATTCCAATCAAATAATGTGTTCGGTAAGCACTTGTAAGCATTGATAAACAAGATATTAATTGATGATAGAAAACAAAAAAAAGGAATGAGCTAAATTTTATAACCACTAACGATCATCGAACGTTAATTTACCATTATTTTATTTACTGATAACAATGTTTTTAAATCCCCGGACGTTACACATGCTTTTTTAGTTTAAAAAATTCATATTTTTACTAACTAGTCTTGATGAGTTTGCTTTAAAAAAATAGAGAATAATCTGGTTATTCTTATCAGTGAACAGGTTTACGAACATGATTATTTTTCATTCGCAATTAATATACATAATTTGTAATAATTATATTTTTTTTAATTTTTAACACAGGTATGTCATCAAATAAACACAGTATGTGCCTCTCGACTAAGTTCGACTTTTCAACGTTTGCAATCACAGATGTTGAGTCGTTTTCAAGCAATCAAATCTCAAATGCCAAGAAGAGAATCAGCAAGACGTAATCATCCTTTAGCATGTGAATGTGATATCATTGAAACTCTTCATATGCGTTTGACACTTTTACAAATGAGCTTTGGAAAACACATTGAAAGAAAGCATTGTTGTTTTTTTCCTGGAGAAGTAAATAGAATATAATTTTTATCGAATAAATTATAATATTTATATTTATTTTTCGATTTAAATTTTAGATTTTAGATGAAGTGTATCGTATATTGCACTACATAAAAGTTACACCCAAGTTAATAAAGCCTTACAAAGTAACAGATGAGCTATTTGATTTGACAACAATGGCAATGGAATATTTTAAAGAAAGAATCGAACCAACTTTACCAGAAATTTCGTACTTTGGACCAGATTTTTTGGATCTTGCTGGAACATTTTCATGTAAATATCTTTAAATTATTTACTTGTTTTATAATGATTTCGAATTAATTTTATAATAAATTATTTTTATAGCCTCGAATAATTCAAGCAAACCATTTACATCACTTGACTCAGCACCAATGACGAGTGACAATAGCAAAGCCAGTGGTAGCCGAAGAGAATGTACACCAAGAAATTTAGTTGATGATTCTTGTGGTATGGATTCTCATGTTTTATCATCATCACAATCAAATATTATTTTACGTAAACGTATACGTAAAATAAAACAAGGAATGAAAAGATATAATTGTCAACTTTTACTTGTACGTCGTGATCTTAGAAGTTGTAAGACTAAAATCGCTGAACAACAAAAACAAATTGTCGAATATGTTAATCGTTTAGATGACAATGTTAAAAAAAATGAAGAAACATCACGTAAATTCAGCACGTTACTACAGGTATTTACCAAGGTACAATCAATGATTCGGAGGGTTTTCTTTTTGTCCTGAAAAACAAATAAAATATACGCTTATTTCGTTTGTTTTTCATTGTTTTTTCTTTTCTGGAAAACCCTTCATTTAAATAAAAAATTATATAGCTTTGAATCAATAATGTTAATTTGTTTTTGAGAATGAAAAAGTTACTTATGTGACATAAAATAAAATTAAAGTAAATTTGTTTTTTAGGAGTTAAACAAGTGTAAAACAGAACTACAATATTGGCGATCAAAATCACCTGCAATATCAATGTGTAATGGTTGTGGTCAAGCAGTTCCACTGCCAACTGATGACCTGACAGCTTTTACAAATGAAGCAACATCATCAGACGCATTTGAGCCAATAAATTTCATACCAATTGGAGAAGATGATACTTCAATTGATTGTTCAACTGAATCAACGTCAACTTCAACTTTGCCTCTGCCAATACAAAATGTTCCATCATCGTCATCTTCATCGTCATCATCAGCGTCTTCATCATCATCATCATCATCATCATCATCATCATCATCATCATCATCACAACAATCAGACATTGTGCTGCCCAAAACGTCCTGTTTCAATTCTGCATCTAAACGAAAACTTTCCGAGAATCCACTGAGTAATAATTCTACTAAAAAATTAAGACGTAATCCAAAATCTCGTCATGTCAAATGTGTAAAAAATTAAAATATAATGTTAAAAAATTGGAATAACAAACGTAGAAGAAAAACAAAAAACTAAACATGTTTACATTTTACGTTTAGCCAAGCTTTTACAATTCTTTATTGCATTATTATTATTATTATTAAATATAAAAATTAAAACATCAACAAATGGCACATTCTAAATAAATTAAGTCTAAAATGACAAAAATCAATAAGAGATAAGTACAAATACCTTTCAAAATTATATCTTTAAACATTCAAAATGCATAATAAAACGCACTATAATGTTAAACAGTCCTATCGATATATTTTCGATATCACAATTTAAATTTTTTATAGAAATTCATAAATATAAAAAATATTTATGTAAGTAATTATATAATTCAGATTGAAAAACAAATTAAAACTGGCTGAAATGTACAAGATGCTTTGAAGTTACACCTACCAAAGATGTTCCATGAAAAACTTAATTTTTTTACAAATTATAATTTTTGTAAATTAAAATGCTTTTCTTTGAATATTATTCGTTTGTCGTATCTCAAAATTATTCAATGATTTTTTTTATTTTAATGAATTTATTTATATTGATAAAATTAAGTCTGAAAATAATTTGTCAATTTGATATCCGACCAAAGGTTTTGTTTAAATTTAACGATTGAAAATTTATTTACTTTTAAAATTTTCAATCAAGAAAACATTTTTGATTGGGTGCTTGTTAAATATCATAAACATTTGAACATTGTCGGTTGATTATATTTAAAAAAAAAACAATACTGAATCGAAATATTTAGAGGCAGAGAGTTTATGTATTCTTGAGCAGAATTTAAAATATTATTTAGACTAAGGTTAACTAAATGTAAAAGATAATTCATAATATATGAAAATAATTTGATTGCTTAGTTTAATAATGAACATATTAAATATTTACTCACCAGCTTTATCAATTGAAAAAATAAAATTTAAATTTAAAAAAAAAAACAAGTACAAGTTTTATCATTTTCTGTTTACTTTATCGTTGATGAATTACTTAATCGTATTCTTGATTTTTCTGAATACTGTCATCCTATTCGTGAAGATTGAAGTCATATCAAAACCCTACAGAAGAAATATATTATCAAAATAAACATTAAAAAATTAAAATAGTATTCCAATATAAATGAAAGTCGTAAAAATAAAATTTGGAGTTAGACAGGTTATATTTTTTTTCATTTTTAATACATATATTTAAAAAAAAATAATTTTAGACGTTAAATATATATGGTTTTGGACTTTTTTTTTTTGGTTTGAAATGGGCTTTTTGATTGAATAGTAATAATGTTGATATTTTCATGGAGTTGTAAAAATTAATCGAATACAAAAAATCGGTACAATGATATTGATAAGGCTAAAAGTTTTTATCACTCTCGGCGAGTCAGCTTGTGGCTGAGTAGCAAAGCTGCCAGCCTGCGGTCCTCGATGGTCCGAGTTCAAATACCGGTCATTGCAGAATCGTAACAACAAGCATTAGA
>JAPYYR010000397.1:0-64037 GCA_030523065.1 Aphidius colemani
TTTTTTTTTTTTTTTTTTTTTTTTTTTTTTTTTTTTTTTTCTTTTTTTTTTTTTTTGTTTTTTTTTTTTTTTTTTTTTTTTTTTTTTTTCTTTTCTTTTCATCTTGCTATTATAATAATATTTTTTTCATCTTTCTCAGTATTTTTATTCTTGAAAAAGCACCAGAAATCCAGTAAAAAGTCTCATAACCTTTGCAGATGTAAAGAATATTTTTTGATGGTGAATAAATAAATAAAAAAAGAATTATAATAAAATTTGATCAAATGCATGTTTTGATGAAGGTCACAAAGTGGGTGGCTAAGACAGGTATTTTTTTAGTGGAGTTGGCTAGACAACAAGATTGTACAAAACAGGATCAAAAGCGATAATGGATGGGAGACCGAATCTAAAGTGGGTGTGGAGGACACCAACAAGATATAATGGATATTCCAGTTTTTTATAAATTTCTTCTTCTTATTTTTCTTTCTAAACTTTTGATGTGAATAAAGATGACAAGAATTCGCCACGTGCGTTGTATATATACAACAAGTCGTATACATTTATGATGTGTTATACATCTTTATATACACTTTGTATAATATTTATGTAGACTTTTCAAATATATGTATTCGTTTTTCATGTGCCTAATAAATCTTCAGTGATTTTACCCTGTTCGTACGAGAAACCTTCTAAATCTTTATTTTACAATGAATTTTATATATATTTTATTTCATAAATATAAACTTGATAAAAATGAAAGAAAAAAATCTTACAAAGTGATATTTTTTACGAGGATACATCCCTCTTAAATATTTTTTTATATATTTAGATCTTTTATGATAGATTTTTCGCTTTTCTGTCAACTTTTACTTTGTTGTTTGTAAATGAAATTATCTATATCGTTACAGTTCATACACTTTAAATAGACTGGGTCAATATAAATTTACTCCTACGCCTACAATTTAACTGCTAGATATTATATTTATTTATTTATTTATTTTCTCACGTCTAGTTTTTTCGTTTTTCTTTATTATTTTGTAATTTTTATATATTTTTTTAGTCGTGTGAAAATTACTATACTGGACTATTTAAAAGACATTGAAACGACTATTTAAATGATAAATGCCCATCGGGCAACTAATCATCATCAGGCAAGCATGATCAATCGATTTGAAGATCAAAAAATGATACTCATATTGAAGTTGAATCAAGTGATTGTAATTTTGTTTCGAACAACACATGTACATTGTACACTAGTATATATTTAACTAGTATTTGTCATTGAACTTTGGTAATATTGATCCTCATCGATAATTATATTTCATGAATCACGATTGTATGATAAAAATGGACCTCCACCTGTGTCTTCATTTCTTTTATTGTTTAATTTTTTTCATAAAGTTTCTTTTGTTTTGATTCTCACGATATGGCCGTACAATAAAGATCATCAAATTACATATATATCCATTAATGAATCATTGAAATTTTAATTTGATATGTATTAACTTATAAACCAATCATTCAGTTGATTTCACTCGTCAACAATCCAAAGAAAAAGAAATAATAATATCATTATTGTTAAAATGAAAATATTAAAAAGAAAGAAGCAAAAAAAAAGAAAAAATATATAAGAATAATAAAGAGTCTACAATTACGGAACGGTTTTTAAAATAAATTCCAGACGATGACCGATGTTGGAGATAAACAGTCAGAAACAGTTTCTTTGCTCTTGGAGGCAATGATAATGACACCTAATACTTTGTGCAACGCGTGACCCGGAAACTGAGACATTTTTTCAAGTTGTTTAAACTACGGGAGGAGCAGTTGCAGATCTAGATTGCTATTGGAGACTCTTTTGCTTCGTTCTTTCGCGTATTTTTTTCGTTATTTTACTTTATTTTTCATAGTTCATTTTATTCAAGTCTTTTTTCTTCATTCCATCCAGCAACACCACCACCCAAATGGCACTTGTGCACCTTTTGCATGTGTGTTGGTTTGAATAAACTGCTGGCAAGATTGGAGACTACGATGTGTACTTTCTTGGTTGTCTTTTGATGTGGGGATTTCTTGAGGCCAACTGATCGTGTTCATCGTGCCAACTGATGCAAACTTCAAGTGCGACTTGAATGTATATATTTTTTTATTCTTCTCTTATTGTCAACTTGTACATAAGGCAATCTCATTTAAATGTATTCCAATGCTTTTTTAAAAAAACTTTTTATTCCAACAAATTTTCCATTGAAAATAAATGCAATTTATTTAAGACTATTTTATATTTAAGTAAAAAATTAATAAGAAAATAAAAAACCACACCTATATCATGATGAGGACATTGTCTTGGTAAACTTATCTTTATTATAAATTATAATCGACATGTGATATATGCTCGTCCACACCCTCATTGCTCATTCTCGCGGATATTCGCTCCATCGATCGAACAATTTCTCGTCTACTTCAAGTGAAGTTGAAGGAAATTTTTAAAATAAAAAATAAATCAACGAGAGATCTTTGAATATGAACATTCATTTCGTGAGCTTTACGCGTGACCATCAGGCCAACCCTCTTAATTTTTTATTTTTTATTTTGAAATTACCTTCATCAAAGAGCCTGTAGCCTCATTAGTCCGCTGATGTCTTTCTTAATTGTTCATCCTTTCCCCTCAATAAAATCTGCAATACATATCGACTTGCTCACTTGTGCACAGCTCCTCTTGTTTTTTTTTTTTTTTTTTTTTATTTTTTACTTTGCACCCACTTAATACATATAGATTCAATTCTGATCATCAACATTTCCATGTTGAATTAATTATTTAGCTTTTTTTTTCATTCTCATTTGTTAAAAAAGATACAATACAAACATATAAATTACTTGCAAATATTTTAATACAATATAATTTTTATTTGATAGTATTAATTTTACTTTCTTCATTAAACAACAAATTGTGATTATATATGTGTTTAAGCGTGATTAATTAAATTGTTTCCCACGTTTAGGGTCATACGACATACATCGATCAATGATTTTATTTCTCACGGATTGTTCATTATTTTAAAATGCCAATTATATGACAAAATTTATTTGATGATTAATTGTTTATTTAACGATTGATTTTTCTATTATACAAATTTATTAATGTCTTCCGGTTGATGAGATGTATTGTTAATAAATCGATCGATCGATAACTTTTTACGATGATGGCTTGTGTACAAAGGATCATCTCACTATCATCATCAACAACTTGCCAATGCATATAAAAATTATACATAAACATTACTTGTACAAGGAGGCATTGTTATATACCATCGATGATTTAAATGCTTAAACATTAACATGAGACTCCTGCTGTCAAACTAAACAACGACATTTCCATTTTGGCTTGTACAAAATATTATTTCCTTATTCATTTTTAACTTATATTTTTAAAAATAAAATATATTTAAAATCATTTTAGATTATTATAATGATAATTTTATATAAAAACAAAATGGAAAGATAATATAAAAAGGAAAAATAAAATTATTATAACAAAAAATATGCTGATTGTAATACATATTTTATCACACTGAATGGTTTATCCAAACAACTTGTTGAATATCGTCCAACTAATAAATAAATTTTATATCAAAACATCGATCGAAACTAATCCCCAGGGTGCATTTGCACAGTATGTATATGATATTTTTAGTTACATATATAGAATTCCATATGAAATGCATTAAAACATTTATATATACCAACACACATATTTATAAATCTTTTGTATGAGAGCACGCGTTTGCACAAATAAAATTCAAGCTTCTGCACTACATTATTATTTTGTTATTTATTTTTATTTATTACTATGTTTTATCTTGCCTGGATGCGTAAATATATAAATGATATTGTAATCGATAGCTATAAGGAAAAGATTAATAAAACTCGAGTAATGTATATCGAAATAATTTTAAAATAATAAAAATGAAAAGAAGAAAGACAAAAAAAAAGAATTGTCGACAGAGTCTTTATGTTGCTGCTGTCATTGAGATAAGTTAAAAAAATGATAGTAAAATTTGCGAAAATAATTTCTGGAAATTTTGAAAATTGCGAGAAACTAGTTGGCTCAGTATTGATACTTTTTTGTTGTGTAATATTGAATTGAACACTAAAATTCAATGCATGCATGCGTTTTTTATTTGAAAAAAAAAACAACATATGAAATTATTGTTGATAAATTGATTGTAATTATAGATTATGTCTTTTATTATATTCGACCCCTTTGGCACCAAAGTTTCACAACTTATCCAATCTTTAATATGAAATAATAAAACAGAAAAAATTCATAGAATAATAAGTTTTTTTATTTTTTTTTTTTTAAAATAAATAAATATATTTGATTGTAATTATTGTAACATCTATAACAGAATGAACCAGCAACCACAGACGTCCGCCCCCGGCACGATCGATTCTTATAGAGCAATCGATCGATGGATTTTTACTGATGGTATACTTTGTGCGAAGAACTCTGATTTCAGATAGCACAATGAATCTAGAAACCACAGTTGATACTATAAAGAAATCGATGAAGATAGGAAATGATCGAAGAGGTTAGTAAGACACGCCGATATGTATTTGAAAAAGAATTAAACCAAGCATAACTAAGTTTTATATATAAAATAAACCGCAGGGCTAAAATTATGATCTATTTTACGTTTGATAATCTTGTTTATGTTGATCTTATATTAAAAAACATAAATAATAGCGAAATTGATAAAAAAAAATATATATTTATATTTAAGGCGATATTTATCAAAATAAATTGCATTTAAATATTTTTTTTTTTTAATTCAAATTGCAAAGAAGAGCAATATTAAAAAATCTATCGAAGAAAAAACAAAATAATTTAATAATTTATTTACTGAAAATTCTTATTTACTTCTTATCCAAATTGACTGTTCAAAAATATATAAATATATAAATATATGCATGGAAAATTATCAAAGATTAAATTCATCAATAATGAATAAATAAATTTCTATTATCTCGCACAATGAAATGCTTTATAAATTAATAATAATGTACTTTCTTTTTGTAGGAGTACACGATGTGGGTGGTCATAAATTTTGACAGGTTGACTAACCACCAACAAGAAAACTTGCCATAACATATTGCACAAAATAGGTCGACAAGTTGATTTCATTTGAGTCATGGGGATACATTGTAGGAGAAAAAAAACAATTCAATTTATTTTAATTTCCAGAATATTCAATTGAATGCTTTAAAGCATTCTAAGGAAAAAAAAAATAAAATAAATAAATGTCTTTTATATAATCTTGTATATATCATTGTAAAACCAAAATTTATTTGAATGTGTATCTCATAATGTTCAGGGGGACAGTCACCGTTGAAAAAAGAATTGATAAGAAAAAAAAAATTGCAGTAGCTTGAGATACTACCCCGACGGGAGGGTTAGCTGTAGAGATGCGTGTTTGGATGGAACCAAGATCAGGAGAATGACTTTTTTTGCAACCAGCTAAGCAGGTAGTCTACCAGCATATCTGGTTGTATTTGCAAACAGGAACGTAGCCAGAAGTTGATCCACGGTTATTGCCACACCGCGCTCTTGTTTCTTCGATCCTCAATCCGATAAAAATTATTTTTTTTTTTTACTTTTATCTTTATATTTAACACTGAAATTCTTTTTCAACATTTCCTCCGTTCTTTTATTTTTTATATACATCTACTTTTTACCACTAAATTTTTGTAAATTCAAGGGACAACGAAAAAATAAATAAATAAAAAATTTCATGGTCAAGTTATACGATGTATTTTTTTATTTATTTTTTGCAAATAAAAAATGTATAGAGATATATACTTGGCATTCTGTATTTTTATAGTTTCAATAGAGATACTATAAAATGTCTTCATGGATCAGAGAGATAATAAAAACCATCTAACTTGAAAATATAATAAAAAAAAAAAAAAAGTTTTAATATATGGACAAGTAATAAAAATCTATATATTCAAGTATTGTAATAATAATAAAATTACAGATTGATGATTTTTAAAAACTCATAGAAATGTCAATAGTTAATGGCGCCTGAAATATATTAATATATATTAACATTTATATATCAGTTGTTGTATTTACAAATCAAAGTGAGAGTTTAAGCGTTGGCGTATTACAGCAAGTTACAGGTTGCTGACTAGAATCTTCATATGTTTATTAAAAATAATAAATTTGAAAAACTGGAGGGCGTTTATACTCGATATCATGAAAAAACACATACACAATAATACAGGTGTGTCCTTCAATTTGTCTCGTTTTTATAAAAAAATAAAACTTTTCTTTTTATCGGATTTTATTATTTTATTTTTATGTATTTTATATTTTGTGTCCAAATGGAATATCAATGCAACTTTTTTCGACAGTTTATTGGAAGCGTGAATATTCTGATGGTACAAGGTGAAAATGAAACACGTAAAAATGATAGTTCACGAGTCTATCGCACCTGCATATTTACATTTACACGGATAATACTTGAAATAATGCAATTTAATACACAATTACATATATTTTTATTTTATTTAACAAATACAAAGGCACCTGACTGGATTTGCAAAGGCAAAAAAATTTTATATTTTTAAATTCAATGGAATTTAATTTAATTTATTTTTGTCAACTCAATTATTTGACATTAAATAAATAAAAATGTTTATTTATTACTAAAGTATCTTGTTTCATCTACTATTATTACTTTTTTTTCTTTGAATTTTTCAAAATTAATTTATACAAATGAAATAAAAAAAAGTATTACGATTGAAAATAAATGAAAATATGTTTTGAAAAAAAAAATATATGTGCGTGTATACCTTGATGATGGCAACACATGACAATAACAATTTTGTCATACTGATATTGTTGAAAGACGTAACTTGTTTTATTGTAAATGTATATTTTAGCTGTAAAGTCGATTGAATGTTGAGTCAAAGCAATTCGATGGTCATGTCGATGGTGGGCGTCATCAAAGTGAGCATAAATACTGTGAGGTCTGACACTCAAATAAAATAAAAAAAATGAATAAATAAACAATTTAAATAAATGGAAAATATAAATATTTTTCTTTTTTAAGCGAGTATTGAGATGTCCTTTTGATATAGCTAGACTTGTACCGTAAAAAAGTTTTACACTGTCTGGATCATTTGGTAAAAATGAATCGAATGATTAAATGAGTGTTAAAGATAAAAATTCGAGTACCAAATGATGTCTGCGACCAAACAGAACAGATATCATTTTATAGATTGGACAATTGTTAAGGACAACAAGCTCATTGCTAGTAAAGGGTCACAAAAAAATGGTGACAACAGCAATGATTTAAAATTTACGATCAGTCGCAGGTCATGGAGCAGGTCAAATCGTGAAAATGCAATATCTTCTATACTTGTTTTAAATATAAATATAAAAGTCAAATAAAATTTTCATTTATATTTTTTAACTGTAATATGCGATCACTTTTTGTGTACTCAAGTGCGTTTATATATATTTTACAAAATGATATATGATTATACAGTTGAAATAATTTTCATTTACTGTGTTATTATCATTTTTTTTTATTTTTATTTTTTTGTTTTTTCACTTTGACAGTGATAGTTGTATATATAATAGCCTAGTATTAAATCAGATTTATACTCTGTACACATTAACGTACAGCTGTATGTTGATCTATATTGTGTATGAAAATAAAAACTTAAGAAGTTTATTATTATCAAGTTTAAAAACTCGTTACCATCGTGGGTAATATTGTATGATTTTTTTAATGTGGGCTGTGTATTTTCTAAGTCGTATGACATTTCTGGCGCCATGTTGTCGCGACAATTTCTCGTTGTTATTACACACTACTTTGTGAAGTCACAGAACATTCACAAATCTTCTTTGTGCAAATAATCAGATTAAATTCAATCTATAATTCTATTATTATTTTATGAAAAAAATTTTATTCAAAATTAGAAAAATAATGTTGAACAAATTTTCATCAAAGATAATAAATAAATGAGGAAAAAAAAAAATGATTCACAATTTATTTATTTATAAATCTTGATGGTCTTGGATGAGGATAAAATAAGGTGACGCGATCGTGATCGATGCAGATCATTACACCGATCTATTGACGATCCATGGCCAATGCGATACCACCGAGTCATAGCAGTGTGTTCATCACCGTTACGTTATATAGGATCGTATTTCCGGGTCACGCTATGGCAGGTTGAAAGGATCCATGGATAATATATTTATACATTTAGATCCAGTACAGTATCGATTGGCAATCTCGATTCACCTGAATCGATTAACATTGATTTGTGATCGATCGTGATTTTTGCAAAGTGGGATCTATTTTAAAATTTTATTTATATTTTTATTAGTCATCAAATTTTATGTTTTGATATATCTGATGATCTTTTAAAATTATAAAAAAATATATCAAATACATCAGGTCAGAGTTTATAAAAAGAATAAAAAATAAAATATAAATATTTATAAATAAAATCAACAAAAAGAAAAGGTTGTTCATCCTATTGGGCTAAATCCTTTTTTAATATTCAATCTTTGTTGAGAATTATAATACAAGAGGTAGGTCGCTTTTATATAAATGATGGTTTGTATGTGTGTTGGAATAATTTTTATCGAATCACGTCATCATTTATATGTCTGATGATGATTATTCAGAGACTCTCATCACTGAAAGCATCGTTTGATATTGACATTTGACGATAATCTGCATAAAACCGTGGTGCATCAGTAAATCATGATCAATGTCAGATTAAAAATTGATGATATTTAAAAAAATAATTGCGCGTATTGTAAAAATAATGAAGAAATTATAATAATTAATCAAATTATTCGGAATTTGATCATTATAAAAGTTCAAATTAATTTTCAATGGATATAGTCTTTTTTTAAATCAAATAAATGAACATTTATTTGAGATTTTCAATGTCATCTTGGGGATCAATTTTCTATTTTAACAAAGTATGGTACTCACAGTTTATTTTCTGTCTTATGAACATTCTCGTTGTAGCATCAGTTGATAAATCCCTGAAGCTGGTACTGTTGTTTTCTGTTCAAACAGTTGCTGCAAACGCCAGACTATCCTAGATGTTATTGATCGACTTCTTGAACTATATAATATGATCTGGAATTTTCAAGTAATATATTAGTCTATCATCCATGCAGTCAAATTTTATTGTTACGTACAAGTTCTAATTGCTCACCTCAGGGGTTCATCATGATAACTAATTACGGTCTCATACTGGCAACAATTGACAATTAATTGATCGACTAAAAATACGAAAGAAATAATAATTATTATCAAAAGAGTTTGGATCCATTAAATTGAATAAACAAATTTATAAATAATTTACAAAATTATATACAATTAATAGTTCCATATATATTTCGTTATGTATTTACATTTTGACAACAAAATTGTGAAACGTAACACGCAGCCCTCGTTTTCAATTGGAAAGCGTACGAGATTTATATGGGCTTATCTAAAAATTTTTGCATCTTTATTCTCATTTATTTAATTTTCTTTCATTTGAATAAATACTCGTAGTAAACTCGTAGGTATTCATAGTATCTATTTATATATATATATTTTTGTTTTTTCATTCATCAATGTCAAAAGGCGGAGTTAAAATTTCTAAGCCTGTTTATCTTCAAGATCCATGCTTTTTTCATTTTTAAATTAGTCAATTGATTAATCTATTGATAAATTAATTTTTTGATTCATTCAACAACTTTGGTATATTTAAACTTTATCACTAAATTTCATTCGTAATATTCAGATTGTCCATATTTATAATGATATCGTACCAAAAAAAATCATAGAAATTAAAATGTATATTACATTGATTCTCATATTTTCACTTGATATATTATTTAACTTTTTATCCGACTTAAATTGATTTCTCTCAACAACAAAAACAAAAGCGAATAGAAAAAGTTTTCAATACGTCCAGTTTTTTTTTTTTCTATTATGTACAGAAATACATTTAAATTAATAAATATTTTAAATTTCCACAAACTTTTTAAATATTTTTTTTTTTTCGTTTGTTCAAACAGCCAATGTTTATTTTTATTGATTGAGTGGTTTTTATTTAGTTTTAGGATTTATTTTCTAATGAAAATTTGATGAGAAAATGTGCTTATTATATTCTGTGATAGTTGGGTTGTCAACGTGTCTACATCACAAGATTAAATGTCAATGAATTTGAGCTCTCGTCATCTCAGCATACAGTAGCATACACACAAACATACATTAAACGATTCACTCAGTATGTACAAAATTGATTTTCATACACTTTCCGCCTTTTGACCTCAATTTTATCTATATTTTATTTCCTTCATTTGAATATTCTTTTTTTTTTTTCTATTCCTTTGATGGAGAATAAAGTTTATTTGATTTTTAAAAAATTACAAGAGCAACAACATAGTCTTTGGTATATCGTATTTTTTTTACGAATAATGTTGGCACAGTACAGGCTTTTTTTTCTTTGCAGACGGTTTAAATTGTGTCAATGTTTATGTGTGAAATTTAATTTTTATATGTAAGTATGACTATTTAGGAAAAAAAAATAAAAACAGTAAGTTTATTTAGCAAAGAAAATAGATAAGATAAAATGAATTAATGTAAATTTGTTTGAGCTTAATTAGTCATTATTTTCTTGAGTATAAAATTAAAATGACACAGTTACCATCTGAAAATTGCAACTGTTTACCAACGAATCTTCACAGCTATGACAAATAAATGTCAATTTAATAGCATTCTTATTTTTTATACTTTTATTTAATTGTTATGAAAACACTTTAAATTTTATGTTTATGATAATTTACTCATTTTGATTTGCATTTATTAACTTGAAATTTAAAATTCAATGTATTTGACTTTTAGATAAAAATAATAATAATTATTGTTTATTTTTTGTTTTTAAATTTAATGAGTTTTTTAATTTTCAAAGTAGCAAATTGCCCCTGGTGCCTCTTATTGTATTAAGTCT
This sequence comes from Aphidius colemani, assembly GCA_030523065.1. Classification (NCBI taxonomy): domain Eukaryota; kingdom Metazoa; phylum Arthropoda; class Insecta; order Hymenoptera; family Braconidae; genus Aphidius; species Aphidius colemani. The sequence continues at coordinate 11,014 of JAPYYR010000397.1, forward strand.
TTATTTTTATTATTTATTATAATTATTTACAAGCAACATCTAACATCTTAATTAAATGTTTTTTTTTTTTTTTTTTTATTTAATTAATTTACACACGGATCTTGATCATCATTTTTTATCTTGAGCCATGTCATATTTTTTTTTCAATTTATTTAATTTTATATTTCTCGTTTTCAAATGTTTTATATAACTTTTTCATTTTTTTTCAATTAATTTTCTTATTGAATTATAGTACCTATAATTATAATAATAATAATTTTTTTCTTTACCTTTGTCTTTTAGAGTTGATTAATTCTCCTTTGATTGGAATTTTTTTAATTTTCTTAACTTTTGTTTTTTAAATTGAAAACAAAATAATCCGATGATAAAGAAAATTAAAAAGAAAAAAGAAAAACAAATCTCCATTTATCCTGTTCTTTGATTTTTGTATAAATGACATTTCATCATTTATATATCCAATGATCTACTGAGTAATTTAAAAAGTTTCAGTCTACTCACAGATAATCTTATCACGATGAAATATATTTTAATTAGAAAAAAAAATCAATGAAAAAAAATTACCTTTATTATTCTTAATTTCTTTCATAATTCAATCTTGATTGGTATCTCGATGTGAGAATGAATATTGATAACTCGTATACCATGCTTTAATACGTAATCCCCCCTCCATTGTCGATAGCTGAATCCTTTATTGAGTAAAACAATCCAGTATATGTAATAAATAATGTAAAAATAATAAAAATAAATTAAAAAAGGATTCAACAACTATTCGGATTGATTTACTCATGATTATTGACGTTTTAAAATTTTAATAATTTTAGAGTAACGTCGATGCTGTTAGGACATCAGGTACGACTGGTCTTGGAGGGGAGTCTATACATCACACACGCATTTCTGTCATACCACTTTGTGTAACACGATTAATGATGCTGCCACCTTGCAAAAGTGACTGATTTTCTGGTGGGCTTTTGGTCCTTGGTGGTGGTGGTGCTCTTGGCACCGTCAGATGAATTGATCCATTTGGTGGTGGACACTAAAAAATAACGATTCTTTATTTTAATGAATAATGATTATCACAATAATTGCTGATTATTTTTTATTCAATTATTATTATAAATATTTTTTTATTTTAAATAATATCATTATACCTGGGATTGCATTCCTATATCTTGAATAACAGATGGTGTTTGATGTCTAGGCAATGTGGCATGTTGAGTATGTTGTTGTTGTTGTTGATGTTGTTGATGATGTTGTTGTTGTTTTTGATAATGATGTTGACGTTGATGAGGCAGTGTATGTGTACTCTGAGCCTGTAGTATACTTGATTCATTTGTAACTTTCATATGTACATTTCTGTAATGATAATTATGAATAATAATAATTAATTTTACTGAAAAGAAAATATAAATATAAATTAAACTGACCTTCTGAGCATTTCATTTTCAACATCCACAATAACTTGACCACCACCAGTATAATGAGAATGTGGTGGTGGTGGTTGCTTAAGCTCAGTAAAATTTCTTGGACCACATTGTTGATTCATCATTTGTTGTTGTTGTAAACTTTTAACTTCTAATCTTGTTTTATCACGTTGCCAGTATATAGTAATACATAATATAGCATTTAATATTAATACACTCATACCAATTGAAATTGTAACAACCAATCCAGTTGAATAAGAACCATATCTATTGAAAAATTAATTAAACATATATACATATTAATTAGTACAAAGTAACCAAATAAATTTATATTTTCAATTTACCCATCTGCATCCAAACTAGCAAGTGTATCAGCACTTCCATTACTATGTTGTGTTTGTAAATTTGTACTTTGAATTAAACTAGCACATGTTGTAATGCTATAATCTGTTGTTGTTGATGATGTTGGTAATTCAGTTGTTATATTTCTTCTTCTATATTCTTCACCAATTCTACTCAATGGATCTGGTCGTACATAGCCATCATACAAACTTGGATCACCATGTCCACGAAAAAGATTGTGTCGTGGTTCAACATCTTCCATTCCAGCTCTGTGAAGTTCAGGAATGAGTCTAAGCCATACAGACAGTTGGTGAGCACGGTAATGATTCTTCATTGATGGTTTTTTTGCTAAAATATATATAAAATAAAAAAATATCATGAGACTGGTTGTGAGCTTAAGCACGATTATCATCAATCATGATTACGATCGTATATTAAGTTGGATAATCAGTTTTGAGAGCAAATGCATAAAAGGGGCGGAAGAGAGAGAAGAAAAGTGAGCTTAAACGATACCATAATCTCCACCACATATATTTACACAACTCTATGTATGAAAGCTCTGGGCAAGCTTTGTACCAATTCGCTGCTGACCGATAAATCATCAATGTCGTACCAATCATGCCCAACATGTGGGTAAAGGATTCAAGTGCTTGCTTATAAGCAGTATTTCATTGATGAAACACCATACATGACAACCTTCACAAACTAAAATTTAGTCGTTATTTTAACATGCCAAATACGTACGTATTCTGACAAATAATTATAGAAGTTGAGGATTAGCAACACGTAGGCATACTACATTGACCCGTCAACCTTTATCCATTCTCTTTTGATCCCTTACGTCTTTGCATGGACCCAGTATGGGAAATTGAATTTGTCAACTAAGGTTTGGCTTTATTACTATCAGCGAAAAAAAAAAAAAAAAAAACTATTAATCCAGTTTCCTGTACATTTTTTTTTCAACATTATTTATTTTTTTTGTCTTCCATTTTATCCTTCGTCTTTAATTTGAAAAAATAGAATAAAAAAAATCTCATTTCTCAGCTTCTTTTATCCATTAGTTTTACTTTTGTAAAATAAAAAAAAAAGATAATAAAATTTATTTCAAATGATAAAAGAAAAATTGTAATATTTTATTTTAAAAAATTTTTTTCCTCCTTACAAAATTAAATTTAAATAATTATTAAGTTAAAAGTGTTATTGGCTGTTAATGAAGTGGATCAAATACGTATTTTGTAATGATAGTTTGAGGCTATTGAAATGAAACACGTCTCGTTGAAGGGAGAGATGATACTCAGTGAATTGCTCGAGATGGTATGGTGGTAATGTGTAAACGATTGGAAGGTAATTACTTTCTCTACGTGCTTTGTACATCAACTGATACGATTGATGTTCTAAGTAAGCACAGAATTACTAGCAGTGTCTTTTGATCACATCAGAAACTTGATAGTTAATGATTATATAATGTTGGCTATTATTTATGTTTGTATGTCTGTCTAAACCTACCAATTACTCTGATGATTTATCAGCTTCAGTGAAATGTATATAAACTAAATTTACATAATTTAATTAAAATTAATGATGATCTCACTGTTATTCAAAGTAAATATTCAATTTTTTAGAAATTAGCTTAGTTGAATGATTGATAGATGAAAAAAAATAGTCATGAAAATTTATTTAAACACAAAGCAGTTGCAAAAATAAAAATTAAATAGCCAATCTGAAGAACAATGGAGAAAAAAATTGTAAAAAATAATATATACACGTGTAGTATTTTTAGCGAAAGACAAAGGTGAAATGCTGTTATCATCAAGCTCGGGGTCGATGATGAACGATATGGTGAGAACACAAGACAACTAAATGTTTTAGTTTGATTAAAAGTTTTTTCACTCTTTTATCTAACACCATCTAGATGTGGTTCATGCTCCATTGCTCGACAAAATCCATAGACTATTATTATATTTTTGTATTCATATTCTTTTCCTTTTGTTTTCTCTTTTATTTATAACATTTTATCTATTTTTTACTGGTACATACAAGACTAGAGTATGAATTTTCACGAATGTTTCTTTGACCATATACTTTACTTAGTACTGCAGACTATTACTGATGTTGTCCACTTTTTTTTTAAGCTTTTCTTTATATTTTTTTCTCGTTGCATAAACGTGAAGCTAGGGGTTTATTCTTTTATTTATTTTTACATGCAGGCTATTCTGTGTTATAAAGAATGAATACCTGGTTGATGCAAGAATTATTTACTTGTAGAAAAAGCTTGGACTTTGAACATTTTAACCTTTCATGTTTGTAAATAATTCACGCTTGAATCATTTTTTTTTTTAGTCTCTATACTTATAACTTATCTCATAGGATTATATATATTTTTTTGAATTTATATTTATTTAAATTTTTATTTTATTTGAAAGGTCTTTTCATATGAATTATATAAATCAATTGATTTTTAGAATTATTTTAAATTGAAACTGAAATTGAAATGCATTATTTCCATACTGATGTTGGATCGTTTATTTTTTTATCAATCTTTTTTCTACGCTCTACTTTTTTGTCTTTTGCCAATTTTGGGATGGAAAAGAAGAAGCTACTCTAAGCACACGTGTGTCCGATATTGTGAATTGGCCAATTCGTCGATTTTACTTTAGCCAGATGGTGGCACTTTTATTTTCAAGAATTTTTTATGTTCACTCATACAATTGTACGACGTACGTATATAAGAAATAAAAAAAACTATCAACAAATAACCACGGTTTTTTTTTCCTTTAGGACACTATTAATTTTGTCAAAGGAAGTACATGAATAAGACTTTTTTTAATGATAAAATATAACTTACATTACACTAACGAGTGTGTTATATGACAAATAAACACACTGCTAAAAAAGTTTTTCATTTTTTTACATTTATTTTTATAAATACAAAAATAAAATCATAAAAAAAAGTATCATTATTTTTAAATTAAACTTGTCGGAAAATTTTATTAACAGTTTAAACAAAAAAAATATTATTTTTTCCTGAAAGTTGTGACTACGAATATTCACAAAATAAAGAATAAAAAAAAGTACATAAACCAGCACTTTTTACTTCAAACTGAGTAAGAAATTTTTTCATAAAATAATAATAAAAATATTAACTTTTAAATAATATAGTTAAAATTCAAAAACTATTTTTTTTTTATTATACGAAAAAAAATGAACGATTTAAGTAGATAAAAAGAATCAATATAATTTTTGATAAATCAACAATGACTATTGATAAATGATGAGTATATTATTGTAAATAAAATATTTATAAGCTTTTCTTTGTTTTATTCAAGTATTATTGACTTTGAGAATGGAGAATTTTACATATTACTTTATAGTTAGTGAAAGAACTCAGCTGTAGAATTCAGATAGGATAATCCATGTAGCCAATGCATGTTTGTTTAATGAGGTGCACGAGACGACGACCAGACAAAAAATAAAAAAATAAAAAAGTGTCGGAAGAGAAAAGAGATTGCAGCATTGTTGTTGCAAGACCGATAAGCGACACTTAGTCGACGAGAAAATAGGTAGCCATAGAAGCGAAAGAAAAAAAAATTAATGAGGATTTGTAGCGATAAAAAATAAAAGTTTCATGGACAATAGAAAAAGACATAAAGTGCATGGTGAAAAATTAATTTTTTAATATGCCTCTTTGATCGAACGCTGCATTTTTTTATTTTTTCAAATTTAAACTATAACGTGGCTCGTGTGTGGACGGTCACAACTAAATATTTCGAGTATATTTTCCAGCACGCAATGGAAGCTTTGCCACCGAGTAACGAGATTGTCATCCACTCGACCGAATTGCCTGAAGGGTTAACACTTATATTGCCCTACACATATAAATACTTGGCACAAGTGTACACGCATGTATTCGCAAATATAAATACTCGGCAAAATAACTAACACGACACTGTAGCCTCACGTCAAAATTACCTTCGACCTCATCGACCTTCAATCCCGTATACTCGTTAACGACTTTTCATATAAAAGCCACTTGATGTGATGTGCAATTCCCCATAACAAAAACTTTAAACAAATTTGAAATTTGTTTTAAACTAAAATCTATTAATATTATTTCTTCATTTTGATTATTTGCTTTGTAAAATCATTCGTGTTTTTATTTTATTTTGTAATTTTGTTACACAAAATTGTTGGTTTATTTTAATTAAAATAAATAGTTATATTTGGAAAATTAATATTTTATTAGATAAATGTATTTACACAAAGTTAATTTTGGAAAAAAGTTTATATATCAGTGAAATATTTCAGTGGATTTGGCCAAAGGTCAATGAGCCCTTAATGGTTCAAGACTATTTATTTTTCTTTTAAAACTTTTCAAGTTGTATAAATTTAACGAAATTGAGCAAACAATAATTAATTAATTAATGAAAAACTTGAAAATTAAAATTACTATGTGTTAATATCGTTAATATTCATTATTTTCAAAGACAAAATTTTTAACACAATTAAGATGCATTTAGTATAATTGCCAGTGTTCACAAAAGTGTCTTGCAAATTATTACAAGATTAAATTTTACTAATTTACTTTTTGGCCTTGGTGAATTAAAGAATGCATACACAGTATTTATGTCATTATGCAACGATATAATATCGAATATTAAAGAAAATAATTTGCCTAAGTGAAAATACATATGAAGCAAAAAATAATTTAACAAATGGACTGAAAATTATTGTTATATTTGGATTTATTTATCCAGGCATTAGGCAATTAGCCTAATTATTAATTAGCGTTATATGAAGAATTATTTTTAGTATTAATTATTAGAAGTAATCATTTAAATATCAAATAAATTAAAGACATTTGTGTTCTCAATTTATATACAAGTCGTTATTGTTTATAATTGTTTATCAATTTATTTTTTCTATTAAAAACTTTAGAGGGAATTTGCAATTTCTTGAGACTGAAATAATTTGATATCACTGAATCAAGTTATAATATCCTGACAAAATTTGCCTGTGGCAACGGAAGGAGGCTTCATAGACGGTAGACCGTTTAGACTTTCACATAAATATATTATTACAATTCTCTCTTTATATCCGTTTTTCCAAGCAACGAAAAATACGGAAATCTCGTTTTTTCTTTGACGTGAGAAAAAGTATTTGATTTGAACACTCAAGGTGTAATTCTAACATTGAATGAAATTGAAATTGATTTTTTATTGGTCGTTTACGTATATATTTTCTATTTATTTTTTATTATATTTGGCATTTATTACCCCAGTGATTTTTTGATATTTATTATGGAGAATGATGAGGTTTAACAAATCAAAAATATCATCATGATGGCTTACAATATCGTCAGGGAAGCATTAAAATTGTGGATGGTAAGTGTTGACTGATAAATTCGCCTAGTGGCTATGACAGCGATTAGATTTGACTCAATTAGTATCTAATTATACGAGATTACAACGTTTTGATGGAAACTGTAAAACTCAGATTCTCTCGTGCTATATATACGAAAATATTTTTATATAATAAATGAGCTTGCAACAGACGTTCTTTGAAATTAAAATTTAATCTATCATTAATTTTACAATTTGTTTTCTTTTTTTTTTTATTTTATTTTCAAGACTTTTTAAAGTTAGTTGTTTTTCAATGAGATTATACTGACTATATATATTTTTTTAAATTTATTTTCATAAAAATAAAAGGAGAAAAGCTTTCAAGTTTGAAATTTAAGTCAGCTCATTAAGAACACAGTAAAAAAGAGAATATTTTAATTTTTTTTTTATCCCCAGAATGTAATGTAGACTCAAATGATTTTAGAAGGCATGAAAATTGGCTAAAATAAAGTAACAAAAATAAAATATATAATAACAAAAAGGATCAAAATAAAGACCAAAATAAAATAAATAACATCACAAGCTATTTATGTATGAAAAAAATAAATTGACGAGGAAAAGAAAAACATTTTATCCGATCAAGTACAATTCAACGATAATATACAGAGTATATGGACTATACGTGCCATTTGGAAAGAATTTTTTCTAGAGATAATCCTTCTCTTTGCTTAAATTCATTTAAGCTAAAATGCGTATAGAATTTCACATGAATACCAAGAGAGAAGAGTCAAATGGTAAAAAACGAAAAAATAAAAATAAAAATTTCCAAGAAATTATATACTGTCGAAAAAAATTAAATCCGATTAATTTGCCAGTTTTTTTTTTACTTTTTTTATAAAAAAAAAAATTATGAAATAAAATTAAAAGTTTTAAAGATAAAAAAACTGATAATTAAGTTGACGAGTATTTTATTTATTTTTTTTTTAGCTGGTTGAATACAATTTTCTCAATGTCAAAATAAAAGAAAAAAATAAGAAAACACAATAAGAAAATAATCAACATCTCTTGGGGTACATTCAGGGTGAGATAATGGTGGCATATCGAGGCCACGACGCATCTAGATATCTCAAATGGTAGACGTTGGAAAGTTTGCTGAACAAATGAGAAGGTGGCATCAAGGGAGATGAGATTGCGCATTTTCAAGACATTGTAAAAGTCGTTTAAAAAAGAACAAAAATTTACTAGTGATATTGTGATATAGCATGATAAAAAAGATAGGTTTGTTAAATGTATTTTCCTTTTTCAATTTCTTTATTTGGTGGTAAAACACAGTGGTATGTATGAAACAAGTGTGTCATTGGATTTGTCGTGAATGTCAAGAGACAGTCAGTCAGTATACAAGTATACATCCTTTTTTATTTGGCTCTTCTTGAGCCTTGAAAAATAGTCGCGAAAGAATTTCTTATATTAGTTTCGGAAATTGAAATTTGGTATACGTCTCTGACACTCGCAATCTAAAACTGCTATTCATTGTAAAAGGAAAAATCAAATAAAAAAAAAAACACAAGAGAGAAAGAGACAAATACTTTCGAGCAAAGATTTTCCTTTTTTTTTTCATTTTATACACTCTGGTTCTCACATTTTTCGAATAATCTCATGTAAATGTATTAACAACTTTAAGAAAAATAATAATAATAACGATAAATTACTTTTATTGTTAAAATGTAGTTGAAAAAGTACCACTACAGTTTATTTAGATTCAAAAATACTTGTAATAAATTTTTATATTTATTTTTCAATTTTAAGATTAAAAATACCACAAATAAAATATGAAAAAAATAAAATATATTTATATTAAAAGTTTGAAAATTTATTCATTAATATTTCAATTGAAATTCAGTCTTGCATAAATTGAAGATTTTTATTTTTACAATAAAAATATAACTAATATAACTTGATTAGAAAAAAAATTAAAAAATATATGATTTACGTTTTTGATTTTTTTATAAACCAGCAATATCAATTTATTATACTTCATATTTTCCTTGATACTTATACATAACTAGAATCTTGATTACTGATAATACGATCTACAATTCCATTATTTTTTTTACTCTCCATTTGCGATACCAATATCATATTCTTTTCGCGTTGCCTCATTTATTTCTTTTAACCCAACTTATCTTATAAAGGTATAATGTACTTTTTTCCCTTCTATTCTCATACAAGAAAAAAAGTAAAAAAAAAATTTTCTTTTCCTTTATACCGTGGCAAAAAGAAAAGAGTGTATGTGATATTATCGTAACATCTTTCACGTTCTGGACGATAAAAGAGGGCTAATGGCGTTAAGAAATAAGAAAAAAAATGAAAAAAAAACTTCCATAACTAAAGCAGACAAAGTAAATGTATTTCATAAATATCAATTTGTAAAATGATGCATTAAACATCTAGAAAGAGGTTGGTTATACGTCGAAAACAGCAGACACGTTGTAAAGTTATAGACAAGTACACACGGGGGTACATGTTCAGTATATTTACCAGAGTCATCACCATGACTCTTCAACATCTCTGCTTCAACTGTCAGTTAATTTGCATTTATACAAAATATTTTAATTCAAAACTTTGTTAAATTTATAACAAAACATAATACAAATTGTTTTTTTTTAATTTCAAATATATAAACAATAATTCATGTGAATTATTTTATTTATATTTTTACTTTTTAAGTTTAAAAAAATCATTTTATTCACTTAAAAAGTAAATTATCCACTGGGTAAACGTATATTTATAGCTGTAATAGTCACAGAGTTTTAATTGTAATTTATATTTTAACGTGTAACACATTAACTTGGTAACAAAACACGAATTTTGCATGCAGACAAAGTTTGTAGATAGTTTCCTTTGACTTGGAAAATTTAACTTTCTCATAGTTTACTATTTACTCTATTGCCATTATTTTCCTTTTTTTTGTTTAATAATTTTTAAAAGACGCTGCTTTGCTCTTGGCAATACAGTGTTTTCCCGTTTGACGTTTAATTTTATCATCCATCGAATATTTGCTCGTTATATCGACTTATCATCTTGATATTGTTGAAGAAATATCCTGTGCATACACCTCTTTGACTACTTGCATTAACTAATCACATCGCATTATAAATTTTCTTCATTAACTTGTCATTTAAGGTGTCAAAATACTTGCGTCAAGTTTATTGAGCAATACTTAAACCAATATTCCCCATAAAATATAATATATTAATAGATTTTTTTTTAATTTTGTCACATTTTTTTTACCTCTATTCCTTTTTACACGTAATTGCATTTTACTATTATTATTCTCTCGTTTATTTTTTTTTCCTTTGAATAAAACACTTCGTAATTACTCGACCTTTTATTTTTTATTATTATTTTTATTTTATAAATTTCAACCTCGATAGTATATTTTTATTATTAAATTTTCAAGTCAGGTGAAAAAAAAAGTTTGTTATTTTTTAGTTAATTGAATCAAATAACTAACTGAAATGAATTTATTTTGAGGTAATTTTAGTGATGATGATGATGATGATGGTGATGATTTATGATAAAAATCAAACGTCAATTGTATTGCACTGATAAATGATGATACTGTGTTTGTTGTATCGTGTGATTTTCAAATATACTAGATTTGGTTTAGCCAAGAGAAGTCTATGAGAGAGAAAGAGAACGAACCAGTAAACCAGTTTAAACTATCGATGGTTATGGCTGGTGCTGATGAGCTTCCATCACCCTTTATGGGGCCAATGTACTGCTGTGGTGTATTTTGAGTTTATGCAATGTCCGGTAATTTTGTATTTCATTATAGTTAAAATGTATAGCATCGTACGAAAACATAAATTAACTAAAAATATATTAAATCTCGTAAATCGATGCTTCAATCTTCATGCTAATATTTTAATGTCTAACAAAATTTTGAGCCATTAATTTTCTTAAAATTTATCAAAAAATTTAATCATAAATTAAGTTTTAACTTTTGTTAAAGAAAACAAAATATTAATTTAAAAATAACAAAACATTACATGGATTTTTGTATAAGCTATTTTGATTGTGTGTATTTGCAACAAAAGTGCAAACTTAAAAGACAAGATTTGTAGGTAACTATCTTGGGTCTTAGCTAGGAAAGCTCTTGATATATACAAGTAACTTTAAAATAGTTACGATATATATTTTCCGAGTATTGGAGAAAATTCAAAGTGCCAATAGAATGACTAAGACCAAGTTGAACTATATAAATGTACTTTAGATAACTTTTACTAGTACGAAAAACGAAACAAGATTAATTTACTGCAGTATATGTTGACTATTATCACAGCAACTTATTTAATTTATTAGATAAATATTATTGAAAAACTCAATGATTATAATGAAAATAAAGAAAATAATGTCATTATTCACTGGTGTAAAAATACAGCCAGCTGATTGTCATTGAACACATCAAATTTATAATGAAATATTATTTTAAATTGGCATAAATTGTACAAGTGAAACCTCTCACATGAATTTATTCAATTAGAAACAATTATCATGCTTGACAATGGCACTGTGTGCACAGCGGAGAGATGAAAAACAATAAATAAAAACGAGATCTTAGCCAATGAAAAGACGCTATGCGTGTTTTCTCTCCGAGAGACGGGGAGAATAATATAATTATAATCATGCAGTATCATTACTAGCAAATATGTCTGACTATGTATTTATTAATCTACTTGTATACATTTTGATGTACAAGATAGCATTTCCCACGGGTATTAATTTTCAGTGGGATTGTTCAACAAAGATCTTGAGACATGGAGGTAAAATAGACTGAATCTAAAAGCTTAGAAACAGTGCTTTTGATAATGTTTACCAAGATCATTTGTGAAACAATGTATGTGCTGTATACATAACATTGTAGACCATGTTTTAAATGCACTTTATACTTTGTATATGTGACAACACAAAGTACATGGAAATTTACATATTGATATGAAAATTTTCATGTGCATTTACTTAGTGATATTACGTGACAATTTATGACAACTTATTGATATTTACAAATCGATACAGTCAATAACCTCATCGCTATTATAAATATGAGCAAATTTTTTTCACAAATATTATTATTATAAGATCAATTTGATTGCATGGAAAATTCACTGAGTGAATAATTTATCAGGGACTTTAAATTATTTCTTTGGTTTGTAAATAAAATTTAATTTATTTTACATATTCCATTTTATATTTCAAATCCACGTAGATTGCTACAAGTTTAACTGCATAAAATCACTTTTCTCTTCTTATTTAATTCATCTTGTGAATTTTATTATTCAAAAATTTTCATGGTATAAATGATGAGATGTACCGTTGAATTATTACTTGAAATGTCATCTTGGCTTTGTCAGGGCATTTTGATGTTGAGTATATATGTTTTAAGTTTTACTTGAAGGTCAGTTTAGACTATTTACAGTGCACTTGTGCAATTCGTATTCTCGTAGTTTATATTAACCACAATTCTCATAGTAAACATTCTTGGTTGAAGCTGGATTCTGTGACTTTCTTCAGTGATGGTCGTCTTTGTGTATTCATATATAACTGATTAAAAGTCTTTGAAATTATATGAACCATTTATTTACATGTATACAGTTTACTCTTTGATGTTGTTTTTTTCTTTTTGTCTTATCTAAGAATTTTACTTGGCATGATCGAGTGACGTTGAGGTTCTAAAGAGAGTTTAACTTTGAGCAAACTTTTCTATTGAAAAATAAAAAAAAAAAATAGGACTTTCAAGATGATGATAAAAATAATGATCCATTGAGTGTCTTTTCTTTTTATTATGATAGATTCAACGACTCATCTGGCTCAAATGGTCTTTGACATAAAATATCAATTTTTTTCTATTTAATATGAAATTTTTTATCGACAAATTCTCATTTTTATAATTGAATTTTTCCTTTTCCAAAAACTTTTAAATATCTTCTTTTCTGTTGACTTTTATTTATAAATAGTTTTTAATTTTTCTTATGCTCTAGTTTTTCATTGATTATATTTTATTTATTTTTTTTCCAATGTGTGTTAACACTTTTGTAGTAGAAAATCTTGTATTTTAATGATCCAAGTTTAGTGTAAATGGTGTTTGAGTTGAAAGTAATACTGTTCTAATGTAATTGTCAAGTGAAATTTTAATCGCTCGTTATAACCCCATTAGGAAAGCTTGGTTGTAGTCGAGCTTTAATCGGTGCTTTTGCAACTGGCAATAAAATCCAAGCAACCTTTGAAAATGAAAATCAAGTTCTTTTGCATTTTTTATTTTTTTTTTAAGCCACTGGTACTCAAAATTTGTTGAACCTCTAACATAATCTAACAACCATCTGAATCGATAATAAAATAAAAAACCAGTATCTTTAAATTTTCCTCAATAAATTTAACACTTTTCTTCTATCATTTATCTTTCAAAAAAAAAGAGAAAAACAAGCCCTAAAATATAATAATAATAAAAGTATATCTAGACAATTACTTTGTAAGAAAAAATAATGTCTTTATTTTATTTACTCTTGGCCCGTTGTTTTTTTTTTTTTTTTTGTTTAACATTATTTTGAATTTAACGTGTCTTTTTATTTTACACTTTTATATAAATGTCGACGTAATAAAAAGTTTTTCTATCTATGGATTTAGGGTTGTATATACAATGTACATTAGACGCACTTGTCTCGTGGTATATCTTTGAATTAAAAAAAAAAAAATCTTTAAATACAATCTATGGTTTGTCTGCAACTTACGACGAATAAAGCTTTTTTTTTTTTTATTTCCAAAAAAAAAAAATCTTTTCCTTTTTGGCTTTTTTTTTTTTTTTTTTTTTTTTTTTTTTTTTTTTTTTTTTTTTTTTTTTTTTTTTTTTTTTTTTTTTTTTTTTTTTTTTTTTTTTTTTTGGTTAGTAAAAATTCCAATTTTAAATTGCTTTTTATGAATTTTTTTTTATTATTTTTTTGTTTGCGTTTGTTTGAATCTAATTAAAAAATAAAATTAAAAAATAAAAAAATAACACTCAATCCTGCTCTCAGCAAATCTTTACTTGAATTTTTTTAAACTAAAAACGAGAAAAAATATTCTACAAATTATATATATGTACTGCATTACATACATGTACACATAGAATTTGGAGAAAAATTTGTACGCATATATGACTTGATACTGGGGGTTGGCTACTAATCTCGGTAAAAGCTAAAGTACCGTGAAAGTAGCTGAACGAGAAAGAAAATAAATAGTAAAAAAAAAAAAAAAAAGTAATTCAAGTCGAAAGTTGGTTGAAAATCTTTTCCTTGCTTAGTGTATAATATCCTTCGGCAAAATCTTGCGGATAAACATCGAGCTACCGACAGTCATCTTCTCTTAATTTCATAATAAAATTAATCTACATTTTACATTTTATTTCTACCACTTTATTTGTACGTCTATCCTCAATCTGACTGGCAATTTAATCTTGAATTTTTATTAATTCATATATTCTTCATGGGTTTTTATTTTTTTTTCGAAAGAAGAAATAAATATGCCTCGAAACTATTCAATGATTTTGCAATCTTCTTTCTCTTATATATCATTTTTTTTGTTTTTATTTTTTCTTTGTTTATATTTTTTTTATCATCTTGTTTTTACGTTGGTCCTATATAAATTATTTGTTTCGATATTTGATCAACACACCCACACACGATATTAATAACGACCTAAATTGAATATTTGATTGCCCATTTATCTATTTTCCCATACTCGCCAACTTGTCATTAAATATTTTCCAAGTTATATTTTTTTTAATGCATCAATATTATTCACAAATGCTCAGCAATCTCACTATATATTTTTTGAGTATTACACATTTTTATTTCTTCACGACACCATCAACACTCATAAAAAAATTTATTTCTTTACATTGCAAGTATTTTTTTTTATTTCCATAATTTTATTTTATTGCATATACGAGTATTCTTGCAATTTTCATATTTTCAAATAAAAAAATTAACTATTTTCTATTTTTCATTGCTATGAATTTTATATTTAAAAAAATTAAAAATTTACACGCTATTAAATTTTATTTAACTATCAAAGTTTATCATTAATTACAATGTATAATTTAATAAAAAACATTGTAATTATTATAAATAAAAATTGAGTTAAATTTAACTTTCTAAATTTTTTTACTGAATATTATTTAATTTAAAAAATAATACACTGCATACCAACAAAAAAAAAAGAATTAAATTAAATTAAAAAAAAACACAAAAAAAGATTTATTCTCTTGCAATGAAATTGAGTAATAAATTCCACGACTATTTTGCATATTCTAGTTGGTGAATGAGAATTTTTTTTTCCATCTCGTCAACTTGCTAATGTGAAATTTTCACAAAAAATAATAATAAAAAATCGAATGAAAAGTATAAAATAAAAATATTAAAATAAAAATTAAATTAAATAATAAAAAATTGAGTTGAATAAAAAAAAAGAAAAAACTGTTTCTAAAATATTACAGTCAACATGCAACTGGTTGTCGTTGTACACTAAAGTTGGTAAAATCAAAACATCCAGGCTACGTTGACTTAACAGTGCAACGAGCAATACGATGCAAGTAAATTGTAGATCGTTTATGTATGTACACATATAACAGATAAATGTAATACAATTTTGTCATGGTTAAAATGCTAAAAGCTTCAAATACAGTTAGCCACAGAGTTGAGTAAAAACTGTGGTTAGTTAGTGCGAGGAAAGAGAACAGAAAAAAGGGGTAGCTTTTTGAGTTTATTATAGCGATTTGTTATTTTGCTTGGATGGGGCGGTATTGTTCTACTGTTGCAGTATAGCAATACGGTACCTAATCGATGCGACGAGTATGACTTTGTTTTTTATCTACATAAATACACCAGGTGTTTGCTCGGTTAAAAAAGTGAATGACTGTATTGCAAAACATACCCTCCTATCAGATACATACAGGTACTATTTTGAACAAAAAAATTAATTTAACTCTGCGTCATTAAATTTTTTGTTCACTTGAAAAAACTATCATAAAGTAATGTAAAATTGAAAAAAGAAAATGTACTCACTTATTTCTAAATATTTTTGATGAACTGGATTATATTGTTCCCATGTTAACATCCGAATTTTATTTCTCTCTTTGCTAATTGGCATTGGTGATTCGCTTCTGTTGTTGTGATATATATTTGGATTTCTGTAACAAATAAAAGGAACCAACTGTTAATTTCCTCTCAGAGTTGATATGGATTTTGATTGTTTTTATAGAATAATAGTAAGGGTAAATAGAATTAATATATTGTCGATAGAAAAGTGTATATATTCGGTTACATTGGAGTATAAATTCACTATAGGCTATTTTCAACATGTAGGAAGTAAAAGGTTTGTCTATGCTGTTTACATTGACCACAGGACATTTTCAACATCCTTTGAGTACATGTCGTATCTACTTGCCTGTAAATTTTAACAATAACTTTTTCATGTTTACTCGGACTTTGAAGAAGTGTGGATATATAATGTTTAATTATTTGTCATCAAAAAACATTACACAAAGAAAGAAAAATAAAGAAATAAACTTTAAATTCATATATTAATTGAATTGTTATTAGAATATTGTTTATTTGTTTGTTTTTAGTTTAGCGTAAATATTAAATCAATGATCAAAATGTAACAAAGTTTGAAATTAATATTATATAACTGATAATTTGTTTGTGCTGTAAACTTTATGTATACCCTGTAGTAATAACAACTGAGTGAGGCAACGCAGATATATATACATATCCAACGTGTCTAATGTCAGATTTAGCATGAATTTGATTTCCCTTATCGAGCTTTGAACACGACAAGTAATTATGTGACTGGGTTACAGGATATGTTGGCGTCAATAATCCTTTGAATGTTATACAGATGACACGGGTTAATGCTTGAAACCGTGGAGAGATTGTTACGTATATATCAAGTAAATTAAATAGACTTAAACAACGCCCTCTGCTAGTTACTATCTAGACATGTATATATATCTATATATCCATATCAAGGGTATACACATTCATGTTGAACTCGATATAACTCGTTGGAATCCCAGGGCCAATTTCATATTATTGCACCACGTATATATTTCGAGTAGCAGTTCGTATCACTGGAGAATAGACCCAATCAGTGGATTCGTATCGTCCCTCAAAATTCATTTCAATTGCATAAATTTTTCAACGAAATAACTAGCTCAATTTATTTATTTACTCGTTTTTATTTTATGTCATCGTTTTTTTTTTATTTTTTAATCAAATTTTTTATTCTATTTTTCACATTGATTATTAGTGTGATAAGCTGTGACTCGCTCTTGACAATCTGGATAACTTGGTGACATGACATTTCAAGTGTTGTTCAATCAGTCATATCATCTATCATTCTTATCGGTGAATTTTCATCCAATTTGTCTTATCGTTGAGCAATTTTGCTTGACGACATAAATTAATCAAAAGATCATGCCAATTAAGCTGAGTAAATTTTAAATATGATGGGAATTTTATTTTATTTTTTTTTTCTTTTTATTATTTAATTTATTTGTTTTAAATTCAATGATAAATTGCTTCTCGAATATTTATTTGTCGAATTTTAAATTAATAAATTCGTTTGAGAACAAACGTATTTTAATTTTTATACGTCAAAATGAATTTGAATTTAATATGTTTTTTTTGATGAAAAAAAATTCAATGTTTCGATATAAATACATATAATTGAAAAAATGTGTGTTTATTCGAAAGAAAAAAAAGGTACTCTCAACATGTCTCATCAATATTTCAACTAATTGAAATAGACTGTACGTAAAAATAAAAAATAAAAAAAAGTAAAACATAATTGAAGTTCTTTTAGCTCGAATAAAATAATATTTTATCGACTGATTTTAATAGAACTTGAATTGAAGCAAATATTTAATTGCTAGGCCAAATTATAAAACTGATTTACTAAGTTGTGTTAGTATAAAATAATTTTGATTCATTTTAATATCAATAATGTATAAAACTCATTCGTAAAATTATAATTAAACCATCCACATGCCAATCAACATAATTATAACTGAACAATATTGTTATTTTGAATTGATCAAATATGGAATGAGTCAAAACTGGGAAATACAAATTGAATTTGCTCAGTGCAAAATAATATATGTATTATCTAACGATACTATTAAATAAAATTGCTAATAATCAATACAGTTTTAGAGAAAAAAAGCTACATAATGAAACGAATAATAATCATCAATATCTCCAACCGAAGAGAGGAGTTTTATCTATTTTTTATTTTTTTTTATACAGATAAAAACACGATGCACTTGTTAAGTGTATACTTTGTACAAATCCGGATTACATGAGCTTAGTATTTGAAGTTTGTTAATGTAAGAGAATGGAAGAAGGGATTTGACCATTAGTTGCCAAATAATTTACCAGTTGCTAAATCGTAAACAAAAAGCGAATAAACAAAAGCTAATGATTTTTTTTTCGTTTTTAAAAATAATAAAGTTTTATAAATTAAATTTGGCATTAATCGTTAGTTGGATATATTAATCTGTTTGGAATTATCAAATTTTAGAGTGAATAAAGACGGAGCATGTTTTATTTTAAAAGAAGAAAAGCTTTTATCAATTTTTTATCGAAACGAATAATTCATTAATGCTTGAATAGTAATCTTTGATATGTGAATCGAAAACTTACTAATTTCTAGCTGTCATGTATTTTTTTTATTGCTTTTCCATCAGCAGTTTAGGGGAAAGAAAATTTGCCAATTTTTTTAATTACCAGGTAATTTATCATGACGATGCTCATGAATCTCGCAATCTTATCGACAAGATTTCGATTTATTATCATCAATAGAAATAGAATTCATACGTGACTAAAATGACGATGTAATTGTAGCCTTCGATGTATATGTATACTAAAAAATATTACGAGAAAGTCCAAAACCAAAAATCAAATAACCAATCGACCCTGACTCAAATAGAACAGAAAAAATAATTTTAAAAACACGAATATCTCTACAGAGACTACTTCAAATGAACTTTTGCAAATGAAATAATTCAATTAACAATATTCATAATTTTAATATTAAATTTTTTCTTTAATTATTAATTGAATATCATAGGTCAAGTTAAACATCCCCAAGCAATTTGCGTTGATACTTTTGCAACAGGTTAATGTGAAAACGAGAGATTGCAGATTCCCTGAGCGTCTTCTTAAATACATAATATCATTGAGCAAAAAAAAAAAATTAAATTGACCTCAATCTCTGCTAGAGTGAATTGAGAAAAAAAAAAACCGCTTGTATATTAATTGAATTAAACCAAGTCAATTCAGAACTTCAGTAAGATTGAAATTTTCCTCGAAATAATTAAAAAAATGATCATTATAAAAGAAAAATTAAACAATCAATATAAAATTACATGAAAATAAACAAAATAAATACACTGAAATTGTTGTAATCAACAGAGTATGAATGAAATTGTTCCAACAGAAATTGAAATGTTTATCAAATAGTGTAACTGGATGACAAAGTGGTCAACTGAAGATACAGTTGAACGGTGAATGTATATATCAAACAGTAACCCATAGATAAATACTATACGACAGTTGTAAACAATAATTTAGCATAATCGTTTTGTTATATATATAATAGAGGTGGGTTTTGATGATTGTGTGTATGTAGACTGTACTAAATACAACGTCGCGCCCTCCAATAACCACAAAACGGGCAATCGTAAACAGTGAAGCAAGCAGAGGAGGTCATACACGCCTGTCGTATTTTAGCATCGTAATCCTTTCCCAAACATGCCCATAATATAGACATATTATACCTTTTATTTGTACAATAGAGCTGTTTTTGTTATTTTTATTTTTAAATACATTTGTTGTCTGTTTTTTTCATTCCTTTTTTGTATTACTTGTATTTACAATTATAAAAATTATTGCGCGGATTGTTATCGATTACAATTTAATCTATGACAATATCGTGAGATTATAAAGCGTTATTGGAATGTTGCTGACAGTTTTGTTATTCTCTTTTTTTTCGTTTATGATTTATCAATAAATTGGGTTTTTTTTTAAAAAATTTCTTCCTCGAGGAATTAAGACAAGCATCCATCAACTGATTGATGAAATTGTCATGTGCTTATATTCAAACCATCCCAATATTTCGTAACTCATGTTGACGGGTACTAACTCTATTGGATTATTCCTACCATTTCTCTTCTGGTCACCTCAATTGTCCAATTACCGAAACTATATACGTCGATTTCATCACGATGTGATGTGACATTGTCTGACTCTCTTTCTCTCTCAAATTTGTATTCCATTTCATTGACTATTTAGCTATCCATCTCTTTTATTAACCACAAACTCTCAGTGGGTATTGTGGTCAAGTGCTAATCTACCTTGTTTAATCATATACCTATCCAATCATCAAACTAAAATCTCTTTTAAATTAATTTTTTCACTTTTCAATACAAATTTAAAACTACGGTAAAATGGAAGTACAATACGGAGTACTAAAATAATTATCAATATTATCATCACCAGCAAAAATTTATTAAATCAAATTAATTTTCCGGGTTTTTTTTCAACTACATGACGATAAAATAATTAATAAATCAATTAAAATATGGAAAACAACAATCAACACTATAATAATTGGATAAAATTAAAAGATGAATTTAAATTTAATTAATTTAATTTTGAAAAATTGTTTATTATTGATAATTTTAAAATGAAAAAAATCAAGTTGGCTAATAAATAATTATTTAATTATTTTTATATTATCATTAATTTTCATAACATAAAAAATAAGTTCAACAAGTAACAAATTATGAGTATTAAATATATATACGTATTTTATTTTTTGTTTTTCAAAAAATATAACTGCAGTGGTTATTTCAAAAGTTTTTAAATGAGTTCTAGAGTACAAAACTTTACTGCAGTAAATAAAGCCGCCCATTTCTCGTAATTCTCGTACAATTTTATTTGCTTTAGTGTTTTAGAGGATGAGGCACGTGGATGAAGTTACCACAGTAACACATCACTGATTCTAAGAGAGTTGAAATGTCTGGCTTTCTCATGGGCGCCATTTCGTTTTTTTTACCACTATTTATATTTATTTATTTATTTATTTATTGATCTTTGTTTTTTTTTCTATTTAGTTATACCCTGAACTGTATCTTACAGGTGTAATAAATTTACTAAACTTTTGATGTTTATGTTTACAACATTTATCAAGATTATTTAATTTACTTTAAATGGATTTTTATTAATTTTTTACTAAATACTTGACAAGTCACTCAACGTCAACTACTTAATCTTTTTTTTAGTGATGGCAATTTTATTTAGACAGTAAATGGTTATATAGAAACGGTACATGTGCATGCAAGTAATGGAAAATTGTTAGTATGGTGTAGCATGAGGTTCGTTAAATTTAACCATGATTTTCGTCGACCTGTCGTGTAAAGCAATTTAATTTATCTCCTCATCTTTTCCCCAGCAGGACGATATATGAAGATTAGTTTGTATAAAAGAGATTCTTTGTAAGTGTAATTTTTCACGAAAGGACTGACTTTGAAAAACATAAATTATTTAATAGATAGTGATATTAATTTTTCAAGTTAAATTCTTAAGAAGAGAATTTTTAATTTTTTTTTTTCTTCATTATTACATCGAGAAATAAAAAGTTTTATTAAAAATATTGATAAGGGATGATTGATAGTGTAATGAAATGAAAGTTAAAAAATTTTCATCTCAATGGTTAAAAAAATACTAGGCTTTTTTTTATTTATTATTTTTCGGTGGTTTTTGTTTTTCATTATTATTTTTTTTTTGTTGGGTAAAGTTTTAAAATTGGTTTAATAAAATCCGGGAATAGAATGAACAAGTGACGGCATATCTCTCAGTGTGTGGTGGATATAGATAGAATATTGTACGTTTGGTTGACAAGGACAAAATGAGAGGCGTGACATTTGTGGACCCCTCAGGGTTTTCAAATTTTCACAAACTAAATTGGACAAATGTGGATCTGATTGATTCGATGATGGACGCGTTGTGTATGTGTGTTGACGACTAAACGATGTCACAGTTTTTTCCTTTTTTTTTTTTATTACCATAATAATTAACAAAGAAAATATTGAATTTTTTCAAATTTTAGTAAAATAAATTATTCTAGTATATTGATGAAATATATTTTTGTTATATCATTTGTTTATGATATGAATTTAAGGGTATGTTGTATCAAAAAAGGTTAAAAATCGATCAAATTGTTGTATATTTTTTTAAATTCAACTTGACGACATTTTCCGACAAATCTATCTCGTTAAATGTGCATTTTCTCTCTCGAGAATATCGAGTGCATTTTTTTACATTTTTTATAATGCCTTTGCTTTTTTTTTTCGATAAAGTATGTCTTATTGGTACGTGACGACGAGCGATCCTGGTAACTGATCTAGCAAGATGACAGGCACTTCAATTTTTCTTTAATCCCAAACAGCTGCCCGCGATATCTCGAGGGACATTGAAGTCCCAGTACGTAGCGTAACCTTTTGCCATCAATGTTCTACAGCTATATATGGATGAATTTTCTTTCTTTAAAATTCTTTATTTTTATTACTCTACTATATATACACAACTCATCTCAAAAGTATCTGTACAACTTTATGTATATAGCAGTCTCGTGTATCGACGAAGCGAATTTCACATCTACTTTGCCCGAGGTGAATTCACTGGAATATTGTTGCTTCATTTTATACAGTTGCTTTTGCATATTCATAGAAGAGAAATGAAAATACAGATAGATGAGAGAAGAAGAAATAGATACAAAAAGAGATAGACAGAGTAAAGAGTCTGCATATGTCACCAATAACTTTGTCACAGTGAATACAGTGCTTCTGTATGTAATGCAACCACTCCTACCGTAACGAGTATAACATCTCAAACTACTTTGCTCTCGCATATATATATTTCGTGACGCCTTATTGTGTTCAGATATATCAATGTGGTAAAATTCTGAATATATATATGTATTAATTCTGAATAGATGTATAAATATTATATACACCGAACTGCAGTACGATGTAGTTTCGATACGATACACATTTAAACATTGTAAAAAGTCAATTATTGCCAATTGCTGCACTTAGATAAGGCGTCTAGGTGAAGGGATGAGTAAGGCTCAGTATTTGTATTTGTGTATATAAATATATATAGAAGATGTAGTCTGTGGTGTGCAGATAAAAGATTATCCTCTATTTCTTCCCCTGACCCTCCAACCCCGACTAACATGATTTTATTTCTCTTTGTCATTCGCACTAATTCTCAATAATTTCTATATATATCTCTCAGTAAAATCGACTTTTCTCTCATACCCCCGAGTTGTTTGATACGAAATGATTTAGGTTTTGTTTCACTGAAATTTAACGAGCGGCTTTCCTATACATATGCATTATTTGATTTCTGTTGAACTATACCCCAGTGTATAGTTTGGCGTTTGTGTATATGTTTTTTTTTCACTGTTATTATTGCTATTTGATTTTTTTATTTTTTACTTTTACAATTGTTCATATATGACTTTTGTTCTCATTTATGACACCGAGTAATATGAAATTGTTTTGCAATTCTTTTTTACTTTATTTTTCATTTGTTTTTCTAAAGAACGATATATATTTTTTCATATGAAAATAGTTTATGTGAATAATGTTACATTATGTCTCAACAAATAGTAAACTATTTAATGTATATATTTTGGGTATGTGTGTGTGTCTACTGCACATATGAAAATAAGGGTGAATGGAATTTAATCAATCAGTGTCATGAAATGGAGGGATGTTGTACCGTTGTTAAGCAGAGAGATGATGGTCTTGAAATTATTATTGTTGTTATTTTTTTTCTTTTGAATTCAAACGAGTCGCAAGGGGTATTCATGAATATGGAACATCATCTGCAGTCTACCTCTTTTGTTTATCATATACACCGAGTTCACCTACTTTTTTTAAAAAAATTTTTTCATACTCTATAGGTATATTCATTTTTATTTACAATTTTCACATCTAAAAATTTTTTTTTTTTCATATTTATATTTTTTAACTTCCCTTCATCAACTTGTTTACTAACCTGCTTGAATATTTTTCTGCCTAAAAAAAAATTCTTTTCTTTATACCGTAAGAAAAAAAAATAAGAAAAAAAAAATGAAAAATCTCTTAATGAGCTTTCTTGAGATCACTTACATCTTGAAATTGAATAAAACTACCTAATTAATATTTTCTTTTCACGTTAAGAGAATAAAGGAGAGAAAAGGAAAAAATTGAAATGAATAAAAACGTTACTCACCCAGTTTTGACGAAATTGGCAAATGCTTGAATCAGAGCTTCAGACAGTGTCAATTCAGATTTTGTATAATTTTTTCGAAAATGTCCAAGTCCATCAACCAATGGTGCTCCAAATATATATGGCAACTCTTCACCATGAACTGTGCCCATTTTCTGTAACAAAAATAAAAAAAAAAAATTAAATAAAAACGAAAAAAATAATAAAGTAAACTGTAAAAGTTAATCTACTTAAAATCTATAAATTGGAAAACAAATAAAGCCAAGATAATATATAAACTGATGCAACATTGTTCCCACTGGATTTCAATGAGTCTACACAAAGGACCAGGCTTGCCAGATTGGCTAGAGTTTAAGTCCCAAGATAGCTGTGCACCGAGCTTTTTTTCTTGTTTAAAAAAATAGAGTATAAAAAAAGCCACTGCGCTAACACAATTTTTTTAAAATAACTTACACATACACATAGCTTCACATTATATACATGTTGACAAGAAACATTGAAATATGCTTTTTAAAAACTCCCCAATGACAATTTTGTCTCTATAGATTCAGTCCAATTCGTTAGTAATTTTTTTTCAAACATTTAAGTGCAACGACACAAATAAAAATACAAAATAAAATAAAACATGTTTTGTTTTTTGTTTTTTTTTTTATTCAACTCTATTTTGAGTGACATTTTTCTATGTGCAAATTCTGAAATAATTGGATATATCGAAGTTTGATTTGTAACAAAATGCAATACGAGTTCTATCAAATTGTCCTATTTTTCTTTTGCTTTCTCTCTTGGCTGTATTCGAAATGAAACATAGTGGTGCATGTACGAGGATACACATTGTTATCAGAAGTTGTGTTATAGTCAATCTTGTGCTTGCAAGCTTCCAGTCAGAGTTCGAGACAATGATGAAATTTAGTTTACCAAGCAAGCCGAGAAATACTTGAATCTTTGAAGACAGTGATGAATACACCACTTGAATATAGCACCTTCTACAACTTTTTATATACGCAAGCATGTAAATGCCGGAGATACTCTGTTATTTGATGAAATTATACATCTGCGTGCTCTTTATAATTTGTATACATATATTGCTGATTTGACTGTTGGAAAATTGAAGAGAAAATTTAGTTGTTAATGCTCAGATATCTTTCATCCGTATATTTCATATCTCATCATGAAAAAAAAATTATGTGAAAATTTTAATTTCAATTTTATACATAAATTTTAACGCGTTTGTTAGTTTTTTTTTCTTTTCAACAATTAAAAGTGATGTTTCTTTTCAAGTGGAACAAATTTATTTATTTTTAATTTATAAAAAATATAACGGAATAAAATTAATATTTAAATATTATCAAAAAAATACGGAGCAAAGATTAAAATTTTTATGTATTTTTAATAAAGATGACAAGAGTTTATAAACATTTACAAGTATATTTAAGCTTGTATGAGCTTTTGTAAGCTTGCACTAACCCCTATGGACAAGCTTGAAGCGTATAGCGATATAAAAACATTTAAAGCTTTTGTTTTATACTTGAAAAGTGACGTTCAAAATTCAACTACAGAGTTGAATTAATAATTCACAAAATTGATGGAAAAATATAACCACAAAATGATTGATAAATGATAATCAATCATTCAAGAATATACATCAAAAAAATCAATGCAATGTCATATTGTGGATATCAATTTTATAAAATTGAAATGAAAAAAATAAAAAAACAACAACGGAAAACATGAAGTGCACTGTCGACACAAGAAAAATCTTCAGTAGATTTAAAGAAAAAATTCTTCAAAGTAATTATTATTATTTTGTATATATGTATGTAGTTGTAAAAAAAAAAAAGAATCTCAACTTTTATTTGTATCGAAGATGTTTTCAAGACATGAAAAATCACGTTTTTCTATTTTATAAAAAATACATTTTCCGGGTGTTCTTGACTTGTCTGTGATTAAATATTGATTGGTATGAGAAAAAAACCTCCCAGATTCATTTATTTTTAAAACAAGTCTCAAGGATGAAAAAAAAAATATATATATTATATTGAAAATGATTTTTATTTATTCATTATATTTATTTAATATGAATATTTTATTTTGTGAATTTAATTTAGTTATTTATGATGTTGGATTCAATGGAGATCGTGACCGATGCTTCATTGAATCCATGAAGATATTGCTGGCTGACTACACATTGACCATAACTCCTTTGTCTGTTTGCATACAGATCAAGCCATTGATGCCGTCTGACTTCATAAAGGAATATTATGATTTAAACCACAATTTCTATCTGATTCCATGTTCCATTATATTATTTAATATTTGATTCATATCAGATTACTTGGAATTATAAATTAATTTACGTCATATTCATGAATATCATATTTATGATTCTTAGAATTTTCTAATCAATCATAAAATAATATTTAAATAAATAAATATTTTTTTAAAAATGACAATAAAAGTTGACACTTTATTTTGAGTCATTTGTCAGCCAGTTGATAGTTGGAGAATAATATTCAGGGGACAGGGTTATCATCATAGTTGAGATAAACATAAAGATACTTAGTATATTTATCCATTCGTATGGAAATATATCTTTTTTTTATTTCTTTTTATGATCAGTTTGGTTGGGCTCAACGACAACGAGAGGCATATATTAATGGTTGTCCGACACTTGATTTATGAATCGAGAAAAAGATATTTATATATGTCAGATGTGGTGTTAACAAATTGCTGGTGTCACATTGTTGGACGACATTTACGACAAATTATTCTGAATAATTGTTGAATACTAAAAATCATCGTTTTTCAAATATTTTAAATTATCTTATGATCAACTACTGCATACATTTTAATTTCTATGTATATGATAGTGTGTTCAATCAAAATAATTGATATTCTTTATTGAAAAGCGTCAAATTTCTGCTATATCATAATTCAGGATTCTTTTTTATCAGTCTGATTGTTATTTGTTTATTTATTTATTTTGATACGTGAGATTATTTTGTAGCTTTATTAGTGTCGTATGAAATTATCTATATGGAATTATTGATTTGTAATTTTTAAGCATTGCATGGGAAAAAATTATATTTTAAATTGCAATTGAATTTTTTTAAATAATTTATATGTAACTAGTTACATCGAATCCTCGTGAAATAAGCTGATGTACCCTGAATTTAAAGAATTGACTCAATCGTTCACCAATAACACTTGTTCTAGTGGGAAAAAAATTAGTTCAGTTGTTTTTTTAAATAGATAATAACATTTTCGACTTGGTCTATTGGGACATATGATATTTCAAACGAATAATTAAAAAGTTGTATCGAATTTTTGTGAAAAGAGCTCATATAGTCTGAATTTTAAAATTCGACTAAATTAAAATAACAACGGATAAACAGCATAAATAAATAAACATATCAAATAAAAATAAATAAATCACTATATTAATGATAAATTACAGCCAATTAAATGTCCTGAAGAAAGGCTTCATTGTCATTTTTATATATAGAAAAGTAACATTTCTTAGAAATATATATTGACAGTGGCTTTTCATCTATTATAATATTTATTACTTTTATACTGTCAAGAATAATATAAAATGATTAATGTCATTTCAAGATTAACGGCCGAATTAATGTACTTTAAGAAATTAATAATAAATGCCAACATTTTCGAGCTATGGGGAAATATTCAATTCTTTTTTTGATAAATTAAAGTAAATAATTAAAAAAATAATAAATCTTGCACAAAATACATCATAATAATGTTACATTTTCATAAAAGTAAATCATGTTTTTTTTTTTTAATTTACTCTTGGATGATATATTAATTTTTCCCATCATCTGTATCGAAATTTTTGAGCAAATATTATATTTCTATTTCAATAAAATGTATATGTATTTTATTCTCGTATTACTTGAAGCGCGAAATATGTGTTCATACAATATATTCCCAAAACGTAAAAGTCCCTTGACTACATGAGACGAAGCAACGAGTAAACGACCTACAAAAATCACTTTTATTTTCCATTATTTTTGTGGCAAGATTGCCAGATGCCATCCGAACTTCAATTCTCTCAGTGTTAGATCGGTAAACATTGTATAGTCGATGCAAGCATTGTATATAGACAAAAAAAAAACTCACTTCACTCTATGAACTCAACTATTCTCCTTTCAATTTTGCCACTGTGCAAACATAAATTTTTCAAAAAAAAAGAAATAAAAAGATCACCTCGACCGGTTTCAAAATGTATTATATATTCCCAGGATAAAAATACAAAATAAAATAGAAAAATTGTAATAATAAAATGAAAATAATGATAAAGAAAAAATAGAATAAAATAAATATATCTCTGATGATTCCCTGGTTATTGTGAACATCGTTTGCTTCACACATATTGAGCCTCGAGAAAAATCTTGGATAATAAAAATAAATATATAAAAAAATTCAAACACATTGACATAAATTTAAATCTAAATGTACATCGTTAAATTCTCTTTTCATTTTATTACGTAAATGTTGTCATTTATTTTCATTTTTACACCGAGGATATATACTGCAAATATTTCTAAGGATTATTATATTTTATATAATATTTCAGCTCACAATATGACTGTCAATTTTAAGTTTAAAAAAATTTCATTTCAAATATATATATACAAAATGTCTGGGGTCTAATAATGTCAATCTGTTGATTTTACTGAAAAATATATATTTTTTTTATTGAATATTATCTCGTGTTGTCTCATGTTGGTATTGGAAAAAATTGAAGTTACTTTAGTTTACAATACGTGCTTTTGGACATCAAGCTATTCATTCTGTATTCATCCATTGATATTATATGTATTTTGTAAACGGAAAATTCTGAAAAGGTAATCTTGTCACGACAGAGTTTGTCTACATATGACCTTTAGGTGAAAGGTCGAGACCACTTTGCACTATCTTAACAACCAAATCTTTCTCTCGTTTTGCCCAATATACATTTCACTTTGTTTTCACAATTTTTTTCCTCTTTATTACTAGTTTTTTATTTTATTTTTAGTTAAAAAACTCGTTCACTATATTTTCCGTCTTTTTTAAATTATTTTACATTTTTTTTCCTCTGTTGTTTATATTTTTTTTTTGAAATTTTCTATGCTTTTTTTATTTCAGCAGTGCTACACGTCTGTGTCAATTGTCTTTCATTTTCAAGATTTTTTTCTGCCTTTTTCCATGTCCCTAATGTACATATTTACTGTAGAACTATTTTCTTCGTACACAAATCGCATGCAATATAAGGATATAGAATAAAAATGGCAGGAATTATTTTACATTAGCCGATAGAGTGTCATTGAATAATAAATAAAGTAAATATTTTTAAAAATAATATTTATTATTTTAGAATATAATAGTGGTAAAAATTGTCTGTATAAATATTATTTTTAAGACTAACAGTTAATCTGCTTAATGCATATAAGAAGAAAAACAAAGTACAGTAGGAAGTTTGCAAAATAGTTTAATATCAAGAAGTTGAAAATTTTGTAAAATTTATAGATGTTGTGCGAATGTTCTCGGCTAATTAATTCAAGAAAGAACGACACCAAAGCGTATTGGAATTCGCCTGTGTACAATTAAAAGCGAACTACGTGAGATGGGTCACTGAGTTTTTCTGAACCTGACATAATTTCGGCTTTAATTAAAAACGTTTTTTGTTTTGTTTAACTTTTCTCAAAACATAAAAAATAAAAAACCAAATAAAGATATATTTGTAAACTGTGTAAAACATTTTGGATCATAATGAGGTGAATTCATTCGAATGAATAAATTTATATCATTAAAATGATGAATTTTTTGAATTAAAATTACTAATAATTATATTATTGATTGTATAATAAAATAATTTTAATAATTTAAATTCAATGAAATTTAAAACCATTCATAACATCAATTATGCAAATTAATAATTTCATACAATGTGATAAAATAAATATAAACTCAACAAATTTACCATTTATTTTATAAAATTAATTAATCTTCATATTTGCACTGTTAATAATTATTTCATTGTATATATTTTTATTTTAATTAGACTTTATAATTTAATTTTCGTCAATTACTTTATGATGAAAAGAAAAACAATACAGACTTTTTTATAAATAGATTTCAATTGATAATCTATGAAGCAGTAAAGATTGTGTCGGTAAAACAATTAAAAGAAGACAATAATATACAAAATGAGACAATTTTAACAATATTATTCGTCTAAAAATTCAATAAAGAACCACAGCAATTATTTAAAGTGATGTTTTAACGAAGAAACACTCCACTCATCAACTCTACACAAAAGACAACAAAATTATTTGAAAATATATATAAAATTATATACATGTATGTATTTGCATGAATAAATTCAAATCGATTCAACGACGTGTACCGTATGACTAAAAATTTGCCTTTAGCAAAATATATTTAGAGATATATAATTGTGGTGAGTGATCATCCAAGCATTGCTGAGATGGTATGTCTTTAAAAGCATTTGTTAAAGCACTCATATGAGCTTTTCGTGTTGAATAACATCAAAGTGTTGTTTAAGGTAAATAAGCGTGATTAGTTTTGTCAAAGAAATAAATAAATACACAAATAAATACTGTGGAATAATCCATACGTGTCTCTAAATTAATTCAATCATACAAATACGTAAATACGTAAAACAAGAAAAAATTAAATTCATAATAATTATGCGTTTTTATTTTCATTTCTCTGCGAGTTTTATTTTTATTTAGATGTAAATAATAGTCAACAGCAGCAATGATTGTTTAGGGATTATCAACACAATATAACCGAGATCCAGATGTACCGATTGTTAGGTTTGTCGCGACGCATTATTGTATAAATTCTCGTACATGCATTATCACACTAAGGTATATAAACTGGCATGTACATAGACATGCTCCATATGCAATTCATTCAATAGCCATTGTCTTAGCTTTAGGGCAAATGGGGCCTTGGGCACCTTGAGTTTACTACTCTATTCTATCTCTGTTCTATCGATGTATATTAACGTAAATACGTGATAACGCAGTGCTCGGATTATAATCTTGAAGAGCCTCTAGAGATGCTACACTACAGATGAGACTATCTATATATAATTATGTTCTACAGGCTGAAAATGTTTGTGATTAACTCGAAAAGCAATACTCTAAATAAACAATGTACGTTTGATACAGGTGAGGTTTATTTTCACAAATATAAAATAATTTTTCCATCAAAATAAAAAACAATTATCGTTCAAGTATAAATCAGCTTTGTTTTTATTCACTTGTTATGTTTTTCGTTAATGTATAGGTCAGTTTTTTGTTTTTTTTTTTTTCGTAATAGATTTTATGAAAGCTCCCGGGTAAATTTGTTTTGAAATGAGTCAGTTTTGAAAATTCACTGGTTTTGAATTGATTTTGTTATACACAAATGCATTAGAGCCGAATGTTTTCATTTTTTTTTTTACTTCTCACTTTTACTTTATAGACACTCCCGATGTTGTGTCCCTTCAATTGAACAACTGGATGTTCAATTGATTCGCATAAACAGACAGCTCATGTAACAGAAAATACTATGCAACACTATGACTGACTGTAGACCTGAACACCTACGTACAAATTTATGTGTGTTGTCAGTTCAATTCAATTCTAACGATTCGTTTCAATGAATTCCAATAAATACCACGATAGTACAATAATTTTCAAACAGCACACAGAAAAGCCAATAAATTCTTTCGTATACCAAAGGGTGCTGTGGGAAACGCTCTTCAAACGAGCGAAATCTACAACGGTGGCTTTAATAGCTTGATTCTGTTATATTGCGTTTTATATATGGTCACTCATGTTGCACGAAGGTTTCGCTCATTTTTTTCGTTTTTCAAATCTATTTTACTATTTTAACGAGTCTACAATAGCCATCTCGATCAACTTGATCGTTCAGTTATTATTTATTATCATTTTTATATACATTTCATGTCAGTGGATTTACATAGAAAAAAAGAAAAAAAACATTTATAAATATATATTTCGATTAATTGATCAATCAAAGGCACAACGTCATCATAGTCATTAAATATTTTGATAGTCAAAAACAGAGTTAAAGCTAAAATTTACTTTAATTTTCGTTTTGTAATTATATTTAATAGTTTTATGTGGAAAAATTTTGCACATGTCGGATATTTTTTGAACTACAAGTCAAGCAGTGTTGAGATAATTTTTTATTTCATGTGCATGTGAATAGCAAAAAACTATCAAGTAATAAAAAAAAAAGAAAAAGTTTTTCGTACATTTTTTATAATTATATTTAATTACTCGACTTGGGGAAAAAATTAAACAGTTTTAAACATGAAGTTACATATTTCAGTAGTACAAGTCAAGCAATGTCAGACGTACGATTATATTTTTTGATTTAACGTATAGAATAAACATTTGATTTTGATAAATTTAATCCAGATAAAAAATTTAACAATGTTGAAAGAAAAATTTGTAAATTGCATAATTTAATAAAGATATTGAACTTTTGAAAATTGACTTATAGGAATATTGATATTCTATTTCGAAAGACATGTAAAGTATATCAATGAAAAATTGACTTTAGTAGGACAACGCTGTAAGATATTGATACACGTCGTCCAAGCAATTTTTTTCATATCACAGGTACGTTATAGTTTGCACATACAAACATATACTTTTGGTAGTTGCAGCACATGCAAGGATAGACTGCATTATTCATAGGCAAAGATGGAGAGAGAAAGAAAGTCACATAGCAAAGCAATGAAACGATGAAAACCTCTATACCAAAATACTCTTTTATACATACACATAGACAGAATACAAAATTTGAATTCAAATTCAATGCTCGCTCGACAGGATTCTTAGCATCAGACATGGCCTCATATCGCGTACTGAATCCATATAGCACTATTTCTACCAACGGATTACCAATTTTACGCTCGATATTTTCTATACAGTACAACATTACTGTACAAACCACAGAGTCACTGTATCCATTTATTCAACGAGAATAATTTTTTTTTTTTTTTTTTTTTTAATATTTCATATCCAAAATGAAATATTTACAAACTATAATAAATATTTTTAATATAACTTCTATTGATATTTTTTTACGATGAAAAAATTTTATATTTCATTCGTTTCTTTCAAGTGAAAAAAGACAAGTAAATTATTTTTTTTATTTCTCGTCATCGACATTGCCATTTATTTTATTTAAAAATCAAAATTTAATTTTTTTGTTCATTAATCTTTTAGTTATAGAATATATAATTCAGAAAAAAAAAAAATTACCTCGTAAAAAATGATTTATTTTATTTTAATACTTTGCTTTTTAAATGTGAAATAATTTATCTGTATTTTACAATTTTTCAAAAAATTCAATGAAAATATAATTTTTTTTGTTTCAAGAAAAAAAAAAAAAATTCAAGATTAATTGGTTCAGTCATGAGCGAAAAAAAAACATATTATTTACCTAGATGAATAGAGGAAAATGTGAGAGTAGTAAGAATAGAGGAAAAAAGAAGAAAAAAAATAATAAAATGAAAAAAAAAAGCGAGGAAGTTGAGTAAAAGTAGGATGAACGTGTAAAGTGAATCGATAACTCAACACGGTTTATATGTGTGATTCAAAATAAAACCAAGTTGGCTCAATGTATTGAAAGTTTCGAAATGTGATTATAATGTAGATGTATTTTATGAAATAGTTGGCTACGTGAAGAGTATTCATATATGCTATTTTAAAATGTTGAAAATATATCAATGTATATAACACTTGTTCGTAACACAATGTATCAGACCCTCTTCTTTTTCATTCACATGTTTTACAAGTGAAGACACACATAATATGTTCCAGTGTTTGTTTAAGTACGTGCCAAGACTCAACTTTAAAAAGCTCCACTTTTACTATTCCACCAAACACAAAAAAAATAAGTAAAAAATAATTTATAAATTATATTTTCAACGTATAATACACAATAATGAAACTCAATAAACCGACAAAGGTGTTTTTGCTCGCTTTGTTTGCTTCAAGAGTTCGTATAACCATTGTTATTATTTTTTATTTATTTTTTTTTTCATTATTGTGTGTCTTTTTGATACTTTTCTTTCTTCATTTATAAACACTTTGTTTATTCATGGTTCAAAAAAAAAACGAGAAATATAATATGAGTATAAGACGATCATCTGAAGAGATATTTTTCAAGTGTGTTGATATAAAATTGTACACAGTAATCTCGACAAC
The DNA here is from genome assembly GCA_030523065.1 of Aphidius colemani. Taxonomy (NCBI): domain Eukaryota; kingdom Metazoa; phylum Arthropoda; class Insecta; order Hymenoptera; family Braconidae; genus Aphidius; species Aphidius colemani. The sequence continues at coordinate 45,753 of JAPYYR010000397.1, forward strand.
AATGCATTAAAAATATTCGTAAAAAACAGTTTTATAAAAATATACGAAAAAAAAAAAAACAAAGGAATATATTTTTTGTGTTTGTTTAAGCCTTATGTGCTTTTTTTTTTTTACTTGAATTGTATTTGTGTTGATTTTCAACGTGAAGAATAAAACATACTGCTTGATACTTTACTTTTATTTTAAGTTATAAAAAACTCGATTTGAATTTAAAATTGATTATTATAAACGTATGTTTTCCGAAAAATCCAATGTGCTTGTTTCCATTTTCATGGATTCAACTTTATATCCTATCGAATCTTTCTTTACTCAACTCACCACAAGACTTTATCTCTCTCCCAGAATAACAAGAATTTTAATAGATTGTCAAGTATGTTTGTTCATGAATAGATAAAACAAATAAAATTGTTTTTTGAACAATTTTTTTTTTCAATCACTACTAGATATATAAAATTCTTTGTCAAATAAAATAAAAGATTTTGATTGAATGCTTTGTGTTATAAAACTGTGTGAAATTTAAAAAGTAATTGTCGTCATCGCTCAGCTGAATATCTCAATAAATAAACTAAAATTTATATCTATTAAATCAAATATATTTTCACGTATATAAAATTAAAACAAAATTGAATGAGTAATTTTCAAATATAAAATAAAATAAAACGAAAAAAATAAATAATTTAAAACCGGCTATATGAAAGTGACACAATTGAATGTGTCATTCTTTCATTTGTTTTTTTTTTTTGTCTATCAGATCAATAATGAAAACCAATATTCATTCAATGCATGAGTAGTTTTAATAAAACTCAATTGAGTGAAAATATTTCATTCTAAATTGTCTAAAATTAAATAACATATTAAATTTTTTAATTTCCAAAAAAATAATTTAGATTGTATAAATTTGAAAAAGCTGGGAATACTCGTATGATAAAATAATAGTGCAAAAATGTATATTTAAAAAAATAAAAATGATAATTTCCTATGCATGTCAATACGGAATAAATCCATAACCATGTTGAGCATAGTTCTAGCATGAATATGCAAGTGTTCTGCGACCTCTTCGGTGCCAATTATCGTTGTGTTTACGTTCAATTATGTACAAATTACGATGAAACGATGGTATAGAATGGGCAATGATGATTCGGGTAGGAAAGGCTTTATGTAGGTGGCTATGTTGCCGTTGTTGTCGTGAGTTGAATGTTCCGGACAGTGGCGATGTGCTATTGAAATCAATATCCGCTACACGCAAACCAAATCTAGTATATATCATTGATTAATCGACCTCAATAATGATTCCCGATAAAATTGTTTTTTTTTTTTTTTTAATTTTTTTCTTTTACAATTATTCAAGCGTTAAATGCTCTTTTTTTTTTTGTTCTATTTCCCTTGTTTTTCGCAATTATTCATTGTATTTCTGATGATCAGTCAAATGTAAAGACCATGATATTTATTATTGAAAAATAATGCGGTTTGTTGTTGATCGTTTGGTTTTTTAAAATAATTATTTTAGTTATTTACAGGTTAAAAACTTACCTCACGATGATCTCGATGATCACTGTCTTTTATTTGAAAGTCAAAAACATAAAAATATGTATTTGGCATTGGTTCTGTCTCACTGTCAGGTACTGGCTGTACATGAGGATTATTTGATTTTCTTGTATGACGAAGAGTAAAGAGGTCACCAGTTTGTACCAATGGTGCAACAAATTGAGCGTCACTCAGAGCTTGCACACAACCGTCTCTTGTATTTGCTGGATGCTGCATTGTACGCTCCCATTCTGTATACTCGTTTACTATCTATAATAACAACAAAAAAAAAAATTCATACTTTACTTTATTAAACACATAAAATAACTATCAAAAAATTTTTATTATTTATTTTCCATATGACTAATAGCATCCTGATCCCAATGTATTTTTTTTTTTCCATTTTCATTTATTATTTTGAATTTGATAAAACAAAAAAAAAAAAAAGCGAATGGTAATTATTTATTCATTTGTTTTATTTTTTTTTGATAAGATTATCATATGTAGTATTTGATAACGTGCTACTGCATTTGATTATCCAACACTTTTAAAATAGATATGAGGTTTTAATAACTCACTCTTTTTGTTGTACAGTTTTATTTATATTTGTATTGTTTTTTTTTAAATTTTTTTTCATAGTTACAGACTATTTGTTTTAGCAAATGTCCAAATATATACCATTTAACGGATGTTCAAAGATAACAACCATGTGAATATTTATTATATCCAGAGAGACACTGGTGCATATCAGTCCAGCTAAACATTTGTGATACGTGATCGAGAGTTTTATGTTTAGATTTTCATTTTTTTAAACAAATAAATGTAATATATTTTGATATGAATAATTTACAGGATTCATTTTTTTTCATCTCTCGAATAAATTTTTATCTTCTCTATTTGTTTATTTTTGTTATTTATTAATTTACGTATTTTAAAATTTTATCAATAACAAGAATAAAGCTTTTGCTGAGCTTTTAAAAATTTAATTTTTATAAAATGTTAATTTTTTATTTTAAATATTATAACTTACTGTATAAAATATTTCAGTCAGATGATAGGTGTAAGCATTTCTGACATAGGTTCGTATTATTCTGTCTCTTCTTACACCTTCAAATCCAGATTGTACGTCGTTTTCAGCAAAACTCCAAAGCGCCTCGCTTGTTGTAACACCGAATAACAAATCATACTTATTGTTGCTGGTAATTGGCATACCTGGGTCATGTCTCTTGGGCAAAGGTCTGTAAAATATTAACAGTATGTTATTATTCAAATGTTAAATGCCATTCAATTACAATGTGAATATAAAATAATATGAATATATAAAAAGCTGTATATTTACAAAAGTTTAAAAATGAAAAACGAAAAATAAATTAAATATAAAAAGAATGAGTATAAAGCTACAGTGTATTTTATAAAAGGGATGAATATATTGTAGTTATGGTTGAGAATGCTAATGACGTTGTGAGATAATGAGCATGAGTTGCTAACGAATGACCCGTACAGCTCGTTAACGAGTAAAGCACCAAGCACCAGAGGCTTTGTGATATGTATCTCGTCATATTGCGTTTATATAACGACAATAGATTTTTTTTTTTTTTTTTTGATTATTTACATATTTTACTAGACACATGTATGGATAAATTATTTTAGGTAATTTTTTCTTTTTGTTTCATTTAGTATCATAAATAAAATAATAATTTTTATTGAGATAAATAAAAAAAAATATATCAATCTTACGTTGATCCTTGAAATTCTGGACCAAGATATGACAACAAATCTTTTTGAAAATCTGGCATAATGACAATCCCATCAACACTTGGACCAAATCCACTGAGAAATGTCGGTGGTTGAACATCAACTGACATGAGATCTTCAAGTTTTGATTCACGTAAACAATCAACCATAATTTCATGTTCTTTAAATAAATCATTTGGCACTGTACAATTTAATGTTTGTGCCAATTTAACAGCATATGTCACTGGATCTTCAACGATTGCCCAAGATGATAATGCACTTCCAGACAATAATATTGCTCTCTTGAAAAGACCTGAAAACATACAAAATAAAAACAACACAAATTAATTTAAACAAAATAATACAAGTTAAGTAGTAAAATTGAAAAAAAAATAAAATAAAACTTTGAGAGATGAAAAAAGAAAAAAAATTTACAAGTGACATAAAAGTAATTGAAAAGTAAGGTTAAAAACAATTTACGTAATTACAATTATACTCAGCGGTAACGTTAATCTCTTTAAAAACGTTTAAATTAGAAAGACCAAGTTGAATGGTTTTAAAATTGTGGTATGTAAAAGTTGGATATACATATATACAACATGCACACACACAGAAATTTAAATTTCAACGTAAATGTAGCTTCCAGTGTATATGCTATGACAGAAAATTTATTTCACCTATTAAATAGCACTTTTAGTCACCTCGCGTATAACCAACTGGATTCTTCACGGCTTCCACATATTCATCCTTTTTCTACTTGATACTTTATACTTTATATATATATTTGTTATACTTATTTTTATTTCTACATAATATATATACATATAGCAGCTAGAGGTTGTCCAAAAATTGCACCACGTTTTCTCTTTTGCGGTATGATGATGTGTGCACCAGTCTCAGCCACAAGCCATGTGATTTTTTTGCTCGTTTATATTCCCACAACGTCATTGGTGAAACAACGTTATCAAAGGATAATTTTATATATCCTATAACGTTATAATATATTCACATCCATGCAGTCTCAACCATCCCATCCATACATATATGAGATGTATATTTTTATCGTTTATACTCAAATTTTAATTAAATTCTCGACTAAATTAATTTGTTTTTTATTTTTTTCTTCTTCATATTTATAGATGTATTATATACTTCTCTTCTGTCCTTTTTTTGTTTTTTTATTTGACGTAAAACGATGGCTTTACCCTGAGGCATGTATTTATTTATTTATTTTATACTCATTGTTGTTGATGCACGTAAAGCATCATTACAGTCAAGGAGTACGTGAGAGATACCACAGTATAAGCTATTTCCCACACCATCGTCAACACTATCAACTATTCATGTGTACACGTAGAAATTGTGTGTATGTGAATTGAAGGAATCTTCATTACATGATACGCTGACACTTTACCCAAGTTGTGTTGGTATTTTGAAGAGTCCAGGCTACACAACTGGATCCTTCATACACCCACACACAATAACACGACGGATGTTTTCTCAACGGGAAATCCGGACGAAATTCTCAACAATCTCCGGGACACACCGGTGGACTCTCAGTACCGGAATTCATCCTAATTAGAGAAAGCTTCAACAACCACGAGGTAAACTCTTATCCTCGACATTTCTCAACCTTTTATTATTATTATTTTTCTTTATAGAAGCTAGTTTTGTGTTCGTCTTTTTTCCTTTCAACATTTGTGTTTATTAGTGTATTCATGTTGATTATTTCATGAAAATATTCACATCTAAAATTTCATGTATCAATTTTTCATAATTATGTTGTAAATTTATGATAAATTTTATGTTGATGATAACATGTTGCTTTGTCTATGCATGACTCGTATTACTTTTGTAATTTAATATTTTAAAATGAAATTTGTATACATTTATTTTATACATAAAGTAGATTATTTTTTTTTTGTTCTTTTTCAAGTGACGAAAAAGGTTGAAGCTTAATGTTGGCTTGAAATGTCTACATATACATTAATTCCATATATAGAAAGCAGTGATGTGAAGGTGCCAAAACGATAGAAGAAGATCAGAAACGATTTTGGCCCACATCCAGGTACAAGACTAGCTGATAAGGCAGTTGAGCTTTCAAGCGAATCATATAGCTGTACACTAAGAACGTACATATGCGTGTGGGTGAATGATAAATCCTTACATTTTTTATTTCCACAAAACAAAATAAAAATAAATAAAAAAAAAGAAAACGTATGACAAAAAAATCTTATTTATTGTTGATTATTGAAGAGTAAAAAAGTTTGTTTGCTCAACAAAATAGTCGGTGTATGAATCTATAGTTGAATTTTTGAAATTGTAAGCCAAAAAGCTGAGAATAATCTGGCTAGTCTCCAAAACATGCGTACGACAACCGTCGTGTATATACATAAAAGAGAAAAGTGTTTTCCAATAGCAACGACAATCATAACATCATAAACTATCAATAACTCACAAATACACATGAGAACCCCACGATTGACGATATCAAAGTATGATTTTATATATATCGATGAACATGATGACAAGAAAAGCAAATAACAAAAAAAAATCAACTCAACTTCAATAGAAAGCGTTAAACAGTATATATATATGAGGGATTTTGTAGAATTTTGATACGATTCAGTACAATAACAACACACAAACACCGACTCAAATATATATCAAGAATCAGAGGATAATATTACAAAGGAAAACACAGACAATATCATTAGCGTTGTCTCTTATGTGCCCAGCTGATTTAAAATATATATAGATAATTTGTTTTGTAACATTTGTTACATTTAAATATATATTATACTGAGATTTGTGTTGATCTTGGCTTAGTATTTACCCGAAATTTTGGACAAATATGTTTAACACTTAAGTGCATGATTTAATTTAATTTATCGTATGTACTATGTAATCCTCAAGATGTTTGTCACATTTCATAGACATAAGGTTTCTGCAAATGTTTGTTTCCCACATCAGTGAACCAAACATACGCATTTGAACGTTATAATATGACGAGTCAAGTGTATATCATTTGCTTAAACTTCAACGAATTAAACTACATCTTGAAACTTTGCTGTTCGAATTTATGAATATTTTTGATATAATAATAATCAAAATAAATTACTTAATCTTCATATAATGGAGCTTAAAATATTATAATTTATATATAGAATATATTTTTTTATACGTACCAGGTATAACTGTTGGACTAATTGCCAAGAAATTAACACAAGCAGCACCAGTACCATGACCCATGAGTGTTACATTTGTTGGATCACCACCAAATTGTGCAATATTTTCTTGGACCCAATGTAATGCAGCAAGTTGATCCATAAGACCGTAATTTGCCATGTGAGCTTTTGTTTGTGGTGATATATTTGAATTTAAAAAACCGAGTACACCCAAACGATAATTTATTGTTACAACTACTAGGTCAGTGTAACTTGCTAAGACACTTCCGTCATACGGATTTCCGCTGCCCCAGTCATAGCTCTCACCATGGATAAACAGAAGAACCGGATGCTTTCCACTACTTTCTGAAGTTACTGCAAAAATAAAATAAAATTATATTAAATTTATTGTCAGTCATAAAGTTTAAATGATAATAACAAACTTTCATTTATACATTATGTTTAATTGAAAATTGTCAGAACTAGCTTTATTTGTTTTTACAAATTTTTTTACATTAACCTATATATTTTATTTTTGCTAGTTAATGTGCTGAGCAAGTGATTAAAAATAAAAAATGATTTAATGAAATCAAACTTATGGAAAAAAATATTAATCAAATTTTACGATTATTATTTTTTTTATTTTTTGTTTGTCTGATTTATGAATTTCAATTTTCAGAGTTTTTTATTCAAATCCAGGTGGCTCAGTTTGATAAACCACTCTCCTTATATATGTGATTATATTTTATTTTTTTCTTTTCCTATTTTTCGTAGTTTTTGTTTTTTTTCGGTTTGAGAGTTTTGGACTCTAGTATGAGCGTCAGCTGGTATTTCCGTAGACCTTTATCGTGAATATGAAAGAACACCAGATGGTATACCAGTTTTACGTAATGCAGCTTGAATGTGGCTATGTTTTTAAAAAGGATTATTTTTTATAAAAGAAAAAAAAAGCACAGGGCCAATCTACACGAAGGAAAATGTGAAAAGTACAGTGGCAAATGTCGTTTGTATTTTATCAAAAATTGATAAAATAAATGACTGTTTATTGGGTTTTTGTTAGTTTAAAAATATCCATACAATCCGGCAACTTTGACATAATAAAATTTGCATAAAGTCGTATGATGTATAGCAAAAAATAAAAATAAAAACAAAGAAGATTGTCTATCTTTTATCAAAAATAAAGTCTCAATGTTGACTCCACGTCTAGTCTTGTGCAAAAAAGTTGCATTTAAATGAAGTGACATATCCAAAGTGGCATCGACTTTAGCCAAAAGCTATAAAACTCTTTCTCAATACTTGTATAAATATTTTGAAATATATATATAAATAAAAATAAAAAATCTCTATATTTATTGAAAAAGTTTAGTTTTTTTCATATACATCTTTTATCAATTTCATAAGCATAACAATTGTATGAAATTTCTGCAATTTAAAGTTTATAAATTTGGAAAAAATAAGTTTTATAAAAGTAAAGTGATACGTGATTTTATAAATCTATATATTTATTATATTTATATTTTATTTATATGGTTTTAAATCGAAGATGAATTTGATAAATATACGTTTGATGATATTCAAAATTGATTTGAAATATGATCCAGTAAATGCATGATTGGAGAAGCTTAGAATGTAGAAATGTAAAAAAGAAATAAATAAATAAATTTTAAAATAAAAATAACAGATATTTGAGCTTGATTGACAGACACTAGTCGATTCTGAATATAACGCTGAAGAATTGGACTTGATCGTTTAAAAATAAAAATAGATGGCATGATAAATATGGAATAGTAAAAGCTGTTAGCTAACAGAGACCATCGATAGCAGCTTATTAAATCTAGATGATGGATGAACGATGGATTATCAAATTAGTTAGAGCCGTTTGTTTGGGTATTTTATTTCAGAATAACGAGATTTGTAATGAGACCAAACAAATATACGTAAGAATCCGTTAAAAATATTCTGTTTGTCTTAAGTTGATAAATTGTCTTTTTGATTTTTATTTTATTTCTATTTTTTTATCTTCAATGAAATTGTAATGTAAAGACTCATCCACTATTTGGAAAAACATTTTCTTCCAATTACCACTTGAAGGCTATTTTTATTTATCTTTTCATTCATTTTTTTTTAAATTTTATTTTATCTTTTTTCTTTCGACCTTTATTTTTTTAGCCCAACCAACCAACATTTTTTACTGTAATATTATTTTGCTTTTTTATTTGACGGTGTGTTTTTCACGTATTTCTTTTGTTTCTTGATGCTTTGATATGTCTCGTAGGATCAGTGCCTGGAAATATTTAGGAAAATCTTTTTTGTCGTAAAAAGAAATGAAAGAAACACCGGGTTACATTATGACTCACTGTCACTTTGCTTTTTAATATTTTTTTTTTACTTTTCATACTTTTTGTTGTAAAATGTGAAAATTTAGAAATGAAAGTTCATGAAGAAAAACAAACTGAACACTTTTAAATACAATAGTCGTTAGCAGAAAATTTATTTTTTTATTTTGAATATTTCACCTTTGAAAATAAAAAACAAATGATAGAATATACAATTTTATATGCATTTTTTTTTCTCAAAATATAAACTTCAAAGTAACAATATAAATTATATCGATTTTTTAAAATATTTTATTCTATTTTTTAATTTCAAACTTAAAATCTTTACACCAAAGTTTCTGCGTGTAATCGGATAAGTATAAACACGTGTGGTGAAACTTGAATTCTACAACACCGAAGCTTTTTGTATTCTGGTTTTGCATTTGCGCATTAAAAGTTTAACCTAATTTATTTTATTTATTTGTTGTTTTTTTCTATACCACCCACAAAAGTTTTCTGGCGTTCTTAACATGTGTGTTTTCTAAATATCATGAACCAAAAAATAATTACAAATAGCTATGCGGGGATTATTGAAGATGAAAAAATATAACGTTATTTCTTCTACTATAAAATAATCATCAATGATTTATTAAGATTATGCTCACGGTAATTATAGATTTCCGACGAAGAAATGAATTCATGAGAAACAATTGTTCGCATATAATGTTACTCAGTGTGCATATGAAATCAGGTTATGCTTTAATTAAAATTCGAAACAATAGAGAATACAATACCGTGAATATGAATTTATAATATATATATATGTAAATCTTGAAAAATCTAATATTACAAAAATTAAAATAAAAACATTACGAAAAAAAAAGAAACAATGAAATAACGTTCAAGAAGTTTCCGTAAAACTTCACGAAGTTTATAGGTCAACGAACGCATTGCGATAAAAAAATCAAGTTGAGAAAAAGCATTTTGTCAACATTGAAGTCAAGTGTCTGGAAAAAGCGTGTCGTAAGAGAAAAAATGAGTGGTTTGATTTTTTTTTTTTTCATCAAACTTCAAGTTTCTCTATAAAAAGCATCAATCAACTGTTTTTTATAAACAAAATGATTATCAATCCAAATTGCGTCATTAAATGTATTAATTAATGAAATTCTACTTGATGATTTATGTAAATTATATAATTTAGTCGTCAGTTTAAATATTATTCGGTGCAATTAATTGAGATTCATTTTAAAAGTGAGATACGGTTGGTTTTTAAATTATGCATGTATAAATTTTATGAAGAGTAATTATGCACATGCGCGATTCAAATAATTATTGAATGCTTTTGGTAACATTGACGTTTATGCATACACATATCCGAATGTCTGAATATCATATCGAGTTCAACTCAGCTATTGATTTGCGTTGGAACATTGTATAATATATTCAACGTGCATATGAAGCCATGCAAAAAATAAAAAAGGATGAAAAACACATTTACAAGGATAAAGAGAATGAAGAAAAGTAAAAAAAAATAATAAGAAAATAAATACTAAAGTATAAAGGAAAAAAACAAAAAAAAAATAAAAATATAAAAATATATATCCTGAGGTGCTTCATTGACTATAAAGTCGGATGGATTTTGTATTTTTCTTTTTGTATCTGTAACAAAGTACACTGCCTTTATCTTATAAACTTCGAATGTGGTAAACCTTCCTGATTACACTTTTTTAGACAAAGTATGAGTTTTTTCAAATAAAAATATGAAAAAAAAGAAGAGTTGCACTTGAAGGAACTGCAAAACCATTGCCAGATTGTAAACTCTGATTTGAAAACGAAAAAACAAAAAAACAAACACTAAAGAGTACACAAAATATAACTATGATAGAAAGAAAAGACACGTCAAACATGTACCATGTGAAATGAAAATAGAAAAAAAAAAAAAAAAAAAAAGTAAAAGAACCAAAGAAAAAGTAATATGAAGAATGTATAGCGAATGTTGATGGGAAAAATATATAAAAGGCAGGTAAAAGGAGGTCGTAGAGAATGAGGTGTTAGTGAAAAGGAAAGATCACCAGATGATTAGCTGGTAATTTTTGTTGCTTTATTTTTTTAAATATAAAGAATAAGAAACACGCGAGTGATGAATGCAAGTAGTCAGTATAGATGAATAGTCAGACATTATACTGATGTTACTCACTGGCCTCATTTAAACCACACCAACTTTAAAAATCTTTTGAATTTTTTAATATTAAATAATTTCCCCGTATTCTCTAAAGTACCAAATTTTTTTATGTTTTTTTACTGGTATTATCATAGTAAACGGGGATTTACACAATGTTATATTCATTTTCACTTGAAATCATACTTTTTTCCACCTGACAGGCACTTTAGCAAAAGGTTATCTTTAAATTCATATCGAATGGCAATGCATTTTTCATTTGAAAAAACATTATTTACAAGACATCAATATTATTATCAACATAATAATTATCTATTCAAAAATTCACCGTTAAACAAACAAACTAAAAATCTTATTGGCTTTAAAAATAAAAATTGAATAGATGTATAAAAAAATTAATAAAGAAAAAAAAAAGATGAATAAATAAGCTATACATAACAATGAGAATGGTGTTTGTAATTTAAAAAAAGGATAATAATAAAAGGAAAAAAATTGTAAGAAGAAAAAAGTTGAACAATCAAAGGCAACGGCCCCATGAGCGTATTTATTTTTGATTGGATGCTCCAGTGAGGAGGAAAACGAAATCGATATGGCCCATAGCCACCTCTGAGCCAATATCTTTTATATCGTTCTCTCAGCTGATGGTACAAACCTCACACAAATATATATCTATAGCTATAAGGAGATGAAGAAGATCTCTTGGCCTAATGGCATCGCTATTTGCCCATCTGCTCCAGCAACGTCTCACGGAGCATTCAGCCTTAACCCTCTACATACATATATATACCAAGATAACCCCATCATCCAATCACCAAACTGACTCAAGAGCTCATCACCAAAATAACATACGTCTGTTTGATCTTAGTTTCTCATTGCAATTTGTGGAATAATCTTACATAAGAAATTATTATTAATAATAATAATAATAATAGTAGCAATGTTTTGGAAATTCTATAGACTCAGATAAGATGAGATGAAATCAAGTCTTATTTAATGTTTACGTACATAAAATTATGCACACAGAATTATATGTATTTTATCAGAAATATAAATTTATTTTCATTAATTTTTTCTTGCCCGAATTAAAGTCGAGATTTTATAGTATAAAAAGAAATATAATATTATCAAGTTTTGTTGAGTCAAGATTGAATGTTAATTTAAATAAAAGTGCATGAACTGTAAAGCTGACGGTTTTTTTACAAGTGCCACTTAAATTTACTTATAGATTTTCTTTTTTTTTTTGTACTTTGATAGTTGAACTTTTTAAAAGCTATGTCATGTTAAAAATTCCATTATAATTGTTTCGAATCAATCTCAAAAGATTTTAAGGAAATTAAAAAAGAATTTTGTATGAAAAAAAATATATAAATACGTTAATTAATTAAAGAACATGCATAAAAAGGTTTTTATAATTAATTTTTTCACTTGAACTTGATAAAAGTGTAATCAAAGTTAATGTGACTTTAGTAGAGTAAAAAAAAATCAATTTCAATTAATATAATTGAGTTTGATGGACAAATACAGTCATTATTGTAATGAAATAATATGAAAATTGTTTAGTCATAACTAATATGTGAAGAATTTATGATGAAAATAAACTCTTCATTATAAAACCGAATAGATGAAAATTAAATTAATTTACAAGAGAAAAATAATGAGTCAATATTGCCCAAGCTTATTATGAAAATAGAGTTAAAACACAAATTGAGTACTTAAATTCATAAATGGCATGTCGACAGTCATGCTTGTTAAATCAGAAGAGCAGCAACGTTTATTTTTTATTTTTTTTAACGCCTCAATTGAATTTACAATTGGCAAAGAAATCATGTGGGTGTATTAATTTTTTTTTGTCTTATAATTTTCTTTTTTTTTTTTGTTTGCAGAGTAGGAATTTTTTGCTTGTGATTAATTTCTATTGACCCAGCTAATTGGCGTTTTTTATTTTTATTTCAGACTGTCCTTGCTAGCAAATGTATCCCTAGTTTGTACGCTTCACTTGATAAACGAGTCATGTGTCGTTTTGGTTCGAATTTATCCAGAATTTTTTATCACAAATAATGTTTTTTTCCCGTCTTTTTTATTTTTACGAGAAATGTATCGAAATATCAATTACAAATTGTTCATTAGACCTAAAGTTGAGTATATATTTGAGTAATTATAATTTGATAAATTAAATTTATAGAGTTGTGATTAGTTTCTTCACTATGCAAGGTGGGTGTTTACATAAACGTGAATCGGAACTTTGGTGATGAATTACCATAAAGTACATATATATAAATGCAATAATATGTGAGGGGATGTGTACACACTGGACTTTCTATATGAAGGCCTGTGGTGATAAGAGCGGACGTGTTATGAAGTAAAGAGAACACAAACAAAGGATCTTCCGTTTTGTCCACTACTACGGTTTGGTTATGACACACAGGTTATTTACACAGTGAGCATACCATGTAATAATTTGCAATAGAAAAAATAATAATAACAAATTATTTATTAAATTGAAAAATTATCAGTCAATCAATGCCATTATTTCTTCATAATAATTACGAGTGTCTTACAATGCTTGTAAATTATTATTCCTTTTTTTGTTCTACTGAGATAAACAAATTCGTTTTTTCCTAACATCACAAAGAATAAAATAAAAAATAATACAAAGCAAAAAATAAAATATTAAATTACAAACAAAAGATAAAATTGAAAAAAATAATAGTAAGTTTTTTATCAAAATAAAGGTAGAAAAATAAAACAATAGAAAGTATAACTCTTTTTACGGACACCATTGATTGTAGTTGGACGATGTTTTGGGAACACAAAAGTTGTCGTGAAACACGCTTTTGTTTTAATCCCGAGTTTTCATTCTCTTTTATCTTCTATATATATATATAATTTTTTTATTTTGTTTATTTTTTTTGCAGCCATTTGTGAGGGTCGCGTATGTACCTAGAATTGTTCCGTAGGAGTGGCTTGAAGCTCTGGGCCATGTAGAAAATAATGCATCACAAAGTATATGACGTAAAATATACAGCTGTATATATGTGCAGGTGTACGTATACGTTAACTCGGTAAGACTCGTAATTCACTTTCAAACTATGGTCAAAATTTAGGGATAAATCAGTTTGAGCTTGAGGGTGAAACGACACGTTACTCTGGTGTTGATGCACAAAAATGTATATATGTATGATGAAACGCAAACACATAAACATTTTATAAACATCAAGTACTTTGTGCTCATCATTATTATGACATACAGAGATTATAATTTACTGGGTTGTTGAAATATTTTCTCTCAATCGTTATCACAACTCGTTGTTATTTAATGGAAAATTAAAAATTCATTGAAAATATAAATTGTTTTTTTGATTATTCTATTTATTACGACTTGAATATATTTTAATTTAGTTGAAATTTAATCAGCTTTTCATTTCAATGATATTATTATTTGAATTTTGAAAAAATAATATACATCAAGTCATTTATTGGGCGAAAAAAATATACAATTATGATTGTGAAACAGCAAATGCACAAACAATGTGTTATGATTTTTGAGTGAAAAAAATCTTTAAAAATTTATTGACATTTTGTAATAATAGAAAAATTGAATGTTTTTTTTTATTTGATATTGAATATCAGAATATTTTTTCAGTTAATTTATTTTGTAAATTTACAAAACCGAGCGTAAGAAGAGCTTTATCATTCAGGTTGAAAATTTTTTATTAACGCCTGAAAAATAGCTATCGTTGGGTGTTAGACGTTTGAAAAATTTAAACCACGCGTGAGTGGACAGTCTGCCTCATGTTGTCAGCTTTTTTTTTTTTTTTTTTTTTTTGTTTTTTTTTTTCATTACATTTTCGCGAATCAATATTTCATACTGTAACTTGTCAGTTCAAGGCTCATTTTTATGCTAAAAAAATATTTATAAATATATAAAAACAAATAATAAATAAAAATAAAAGCTTCAACAAATTTAACACAAAGCCATTACAGCTAAATATAAAATCATCAGAGTTTTTACGATGCTTTTGACGTTGAAAAATAATTATTGATCCAAACCAATTTATTTAGATTTAAAATAATTCACTGAAGTTTTTGAAAGCCATCAAGCCAAGTCTTCATTACAAAGAAAAAATAGCAAAAAAATTATTCATTTTCCGTATGGAGAAACCACAAATAATCCTGTTTATATATAAAATTGAAGGAGCTAATTCAAATAAAAGGTTTCAATGATATATTCAAGAATAATAACAAATAAAAGCCATACTAATGCATCACCTCATTTTAACTGAGAATTTTACTAAGCGAATTCTTTATATTCAGAACAAATTACATGAAATTACTTTTTTTTTCTTCTTTCAATATATATCAATGAGCCTTGATAAAGACAGAGTGTACACAATTCAGAAAATAAAAATAAAATACTATTTTATACCGTAGCTTTGTAGCCTAGTTCGAGACAGAAATCAATTTGTATCTTGTAAATGAGACAAGAGGAATGTTGGTGAATCCAGAGAATAATAGTATGGAAAGATTCAGATATAGGTTGGTGGTACCTTCTACGAGCATTTGGGGTATCCCAACTGAGCTGGTAGGAGAATTTAATTAAGCTAAACGAAAATTAATTGTTGAAAAAGGAAAAAAAAAATAACGGGGTTAGTTGCGTGACGCTGGTTTTATTCGTGGCAATATGTATAGATTTTTTCATCAAAAAGTTATTTGATATGTATTTGTTTTTTGCTTACACAAACATTTACAACAAACAAGAGAAATAAATTACAAAATAACCATAATTATTTTGATTTTTTTTTTGTTAATTATTTTAAATTTTATCGCTTTGTATTATTTGTCTGTTGGATATATTTTTTATCCTTAAAAATATACATAACTTTGTGTTTTGATTAATTTAATTGTTGTGACTTGTTAATGGGTGTTAAATACTTGTCATATTCATTTAACTAAATGCCGTTTTTATTTCATTTTTTATTTATATTTAAATTGAAAATAAAAAAAATGAGTAAATTGTGAGGATGAGATGGTATGAGGTGCAATGCTCCAGGGAACAGTGACAAAAAGTTTTGTCAGCCGACCGAGGAACAACTTTCAACTCGTTTTTTGTTGGATAAAAAATAAAAATAACGAAAAAAAAAAATGATGGAAATATTGAGGCGGGGGAGGAATGAAAAAAAAAGAGAAAAAAATTGAAATAAAAATTGTTCCTGCAATCAAAATAGAGGGTGAGGGGACATTTGCAGATGAGAAAAAATGGATGATGGCTGAGTATATGGTAGACGTGATGGTAATGGTGTTAGGTTGGTGAAATAAAATCAAAGCCACTCAGGGGACATTCCCGCATGCCAATGGAAATAGCTCAGGACTACCTTGCAAAAGTTGTATAAATTGATTACTGAATTATTTATTAGCCTAACCAGCGACTGTACATACTCGACATCTTGTATAGAATTACGTATTTTTTTTTTTTTTTTGTCAACCCTACTTTGGTCGTGTATATTTTATTAAATTTAACAAATATCGTTCGTCTGAATATTTTTTTTTTTTTTGTTTAAATATTATAAATGAGAAGAAGCAAAAAAATATAACAATAAAAGATGATTCTTTCGAATAGAAAATAAATAAAATTATAAAACAGCGAGGTCAGCTATGCGATTATTATTGCTCTTGTGTATTTTTTATTGTCTGTGGTTATTACTCGTAGCATTATAAGTTGATTGAAAAAAGTTTTGTATGCATCACGGAGATATGTGTTTGTGAAATACATACACATAGCATTTTCGAAATACAATTTTATGTTGCTAAAGAGAATTTCGAAATCGATATGTGCATTCATGCGTTAATGGATAGTAATAATGAGCACTAGACAAAATGAAATTGGTCATTGGTAGAATATGAAAATACGCCTGTAGCTATATAGAAATACCGATTATCGTGGATCATTAAAGTACCAAAGTGTTGAAAAAATAATTCAAAATACCTGTATTTATTCTATAAATTCAAGTAATTAATTCGCCAATTAATTTAATAATTAGTTCTTTCTAACGCTCACTCGTTTCAACAATGTTAAATTTGAATGAAACAAAAAAATTTAATAATGTTACCGAAATGTTTATCAACATTTGTCATTTTTAAAAGTTTTTCTTTGTTTTAATTTACGTAAATTTCAATATTTTGTTACCGAGGCAGTTGTGTTGTTTTTTATTTTCAATATTTCATAATAAAATGCAGAATTTGTTTCACCGAAAAAAAAAATTACAGTAGTAATAAATCGATGAATAATATTCATAGTTTGTCATCACTAACTCTGAGTTTGATTTATTATTTTGAAATTTTTGTATTCTTATATTAAACATAATGATAAAAATTTTATTAACACTTGTTTCAAGTTTTTTTATATGAATTTAATTAAAATTCAAAGTTAAATTATCGTCGACATTTATTTTGAACTGCCATGTTGAATTTTCAAGATATTAAAAAGTCTTTCAATTTATTTTTGTTGAAAAATATATTTTCATGAATTGTTTTTTATGCTGGTGACATATTTATATTAAAATTGTCATGAGAAAGCGTCAATAGAATAAACTCGATGAAGCTTCTTTACATGTTGGACGTTCCCTTGAGACTGTGACAGTAGATATGAGAGATGAAAATTCTTTCTTTATTGTTTTTGTATGTATTTTTTTTTTTTTTTCATTTCGTCTACGATGAAACGTATCTGTATATCATATTTGTGGTATAAAATTTCCAGCCAGACGAGTGGCAATTTAATAGAATTTCATTTTGGGAAAAAAGAACTGTCATAGTTCATCACATGCCATCAAGAATATTAAGCTGGAGCTTTTTCAAAAATCACTATACAGATAAGCTAATAAAAATGCTCAATTTAATTTTTTTCATATTGAATAATGTTAATTTTTTTATTTGATCATTATCATGTGATTAATTATTTTCTTAAAGTTGTTTTTACTTATTAATTTTGAAGAACGTTAACAAATTGTATGTCAAATGGATAAATTATTTTTAAACTTTTTCGAAAATAAAAAATACGTGATGTGGTGGTCAATCAAGCTCGACGATATTAAATGTTCCAACCTTTTTTTTTTCAATTAAACATGACTTTAATTGAAAATAATGATCAGATAAAAAATAATTAAAACAAAACAACAATAGTTTACGGTTAAATTGACAGAATAAATCAAAATATATGTTCGTTTTTCGTTGGAATAATTTGATTGTCTATTTGACCAATGATAAATAAAATTTACAGTTGACTATTTTATTTAAACAAACATATCTAGACTACTTTGTATATACGTCCGAAAATAAATAACCATTAAGCATTTAGAGACTTTCCATCAAG